>VOMN01023094.1:0-41217 GCA_014899125.1 Orchestia grillus | reverse complement strand
ATGTATTAATTTTGGTTAGCGTGATTTACTGGAGCTCTCTGATGAGCTTTCTTCAATTAAAATACCTTGCTTCAATTGAAATGTTCTGGGGCTCTTCACAACTTCGCTTGGACTGGAAGAGGCGTGTTTCAACGCTGACTGGACCGTTGGATTTTTGCGCAACCAAACACGTTGACGCTCAAGGAAATTTTTCTTTTGTGGCAATTCCAAGTATGGATGCTAGATGTGCAATTGTGTGGGGGCTTTCAAGCTTGAGTTACTTCTTGACTAGATGTGAATAGAGCTTCGCTTTTCGCAATATGATAGGAAATGTCAGTGATAAGCGTTATGGGAAGTAGCATAATTACCCCTATAAGAACCGGTAATACTATATGGTATCGTCTCCTATGGCTACTGCTAGTTTTTCGTACGAAGCTAAATGTAGTCGTATAACATATATACGTGAGACTGCATCTTATCTTTCGTGCAAAGGTAAATGCAGGCATATCTCATACATACATGACACTGCAGCTTGTTTCGCATACAAAGCTGTATGCACTCATATAAATATACACATGAAACTAAAGCTTGTTTTACATTCAAAGCTGAATACAGTCTTATAGCTCATGAGATTGGAGCTTGTTTTTTATACCAAATGCAGTTATATCGTATACATACATGAGACTGATGCGTGGTTTTCGTACCAAGCTAACTGCAATTAGGTGGTTTTTGGGTTCGCTAGTATATGTGCGAACGCTCTAGGTGCTCGATCATTTGCCGTGCTCACGAGAATAGCGGAAGAGACTCCAAGCCTCAATTGAGACAAAGGTGGCTCTAATGTCAATGTAAACTAAATCTTCAGTCTTCAGTTCTACTATTGCACTTTATTAGTTCATTTCTGTTCCTGGCAATTAAGCGCTGTTTCCTAGCACTTTTTATTCTTTCGCAAAGCACTGGAAAGTGTTTTTTATTCCTGTTGAACGTTATATTTATATTACGCTCGGTTTATGTTTACGAGTATTGTCGGTGTTTTATGGACGGAATGCAAAATTGATCTGACCGCAAAAGCAAAGTTCAATTGATTAAAAAATGTTTTCTCGTTTCATTTATTTATAAATAAATGTGAAATTATGGCTGTAACCCATGGACAAGACAAAAGTGAAATTTTTTTACGTTGTGTTAAGAACGCCGCTTTAGCGCTTTGGGGACGCCATTGCGCTCTGGTTAACGTGATGGCCTCACAGCTGGGAGGAAGGGCACTCCCGGCTCAGGCGCTGATTTTACGTAACCACGGAGTGCTTCCCTTGGAAAGGGAAGCTCATGTTCCTGACATCCTTCACGCATCAGTAGTTGTAAGGCATTGGAAACCCAACGGTAAAACGTGTTGCTATCAATAAAGGTACTTTTTTAAGGTCTGCTTCATTATTTGATGGTCATTTCATTTCCTCCATAGGTTGCACAGGTAACGCATAGAGCTTCCCACCGCTGTTTGGTGAGACACTTCGATAACAATTGTAAGTCACATGAGGTACTTCTTTTCAGGGCTGATTGAATAAGTCCAGTTCAATTTGGAAACTTCAGGATCTTCTAAAGCATTTGAGGAGCTTCCCTCATCAATGTACGGATCTGAAAATAAGTTTTAGATGACAGCATTTGAGTCACACGAGCGCGGGAGCAGAAGTCTTACATGTGAAGTCAATTTGATTATGATTTTAAGGATTCATCATCTCGAGTGTTTGAAAGCATTTATAATGCTTCTCTTATGATGACACTCATCTTCTATTTAATACATAAAATATTCATGTTACGAATTCATATTATTACTATTATTGTATTCTTATAAAATAGCTCAAAATGATTTCAGGTTCAATTAAATTTCAGTCAGTGTATAGTTTTTACGCCTTTGTTCACTGATTATTTGAGTATGCCCTTGGGGTAGTTTCTCTACCTCCAAAATTATAAATTGTAATATACGACTGTGAATCAGCATCTACATGTACATTTTTTGTATTAGATTTCGACGATGAGATTTAACTCTGCTGTGGTTAGGTCGTCCACTGTACATTACTGACGGAACTTCCTATACTGATGCATCGTCCGCATGACCTTAAATTTATAAACTATACGAGAATTCTTTTCTTTGCATTATGAACAAACATTTTCGTTAGTAATGTCACACTGTCTGCCCGCCTGTGCTGCAAGAATTTAAAAAAGGCAACTCTCACTCGAATTTTGTTCCCTGTCATTCAAATTTTAAAACTTATTCTACCCAATATTCACTTTTCATCTCATCACCACGTGAAAATAACGTTCCTTTCTGCCGAAATAAAAAAAATGTAATTTCTTCCTTGTAGATTCTCTAAACTTGAGGGAATTAAAACGCTATTCGCAACTCTAATTATGATTTGCTTCAACTATTTATAGATGGGGTGATATTTATCTATTTATCAATAGGGTAAAAGCCCAAGTTAGACTTCGGCTAGACCAGAGTCAGATTTCAAAGTTTTTAATTGAAATAGGGTAATTATCATTTTTAGTTTAAATGAAACAAGACATGTAAATTTATTTCCTCAATATGAGTTTTTCGTGCGTCTAAAGAAGACCTTCCAATCTCCAACGTAGAGTTTAATCGTCCCGATTGTTGAGTAAAATTTACCCGTGAGTGAAATCCAGATCGTATTCTTGTTTTCTCAAGAGAATAAGTCAATTCTTTTAGAAAACCATGGGGATGTTTTCCGTTTAAGACAACAGACTTTCTCATCTGCGTATTTACAATATTTTTCTTTCAGTGGAGCGCTCTTTTTTCCTCTTAGACCTGGAGCGGAGAGGTGGTGATCGGCCATCTTAATGGCCGAGACGAGCGGTCGGGCCTATAAATTTGAGGACCCCAAACAGTGATATAGGCTACAGAGACCGGCACTAGCACCGTGAAATACTGAGATTAATGAAACCTCCCGCTCCTCGGGATCGTGGAACGGAGTGACGTCATAGAGGGAGGTCTTCACTCCAAATGCCGTTACCGTGCGACTGGCGCATAACGAAGTACGAGCTGGGTTATCGAGCATCGTTTTTATGATACATTTTCGGATTGTTTTATTGTATGTTGTATAATTATACCTTAGTTCGGTAGAGATGCTAAATGCTGACTAAGCAGTTGATGCAAAAACATGGATTTGGAGTCGTTTGTTTCGATGTGTTAAGTACGTCGAGGCGAGTCTGTCTGGTTCTAATGTCATGATAACTAAACAGCTGAACCAAATTGATATTTTCGCTCGTCGTTGACAGTAATGATATTATAATAGCTCCTCGTGTGTTACTCTTTGCTTCTATGTGGAATGAGCATATCGTTTCAGTTAGAGAAACTACTCAATTCTCTGACTTCCTTGTCGGGCACACAATTTTATCTAAAAGTTAGGCACTGTGGCGACTTAGAATCTCCGTACGTATGTTTATGGAATATCTCTCTATGTAGTGTGCGTTCTGGCGACCATATTGGTACAGAAGTATGTTGGGGGTTTACCTTTTTCAGTACGTTACTGGTTATTTTCATTCCTGTTGCACATGAACTGGAGTTGTGATCCTTGTTTTACTACAAAAAATTCCTGTGATCGTTTCAAACGAACTGGATGAGATGCAACTCGAATTTAGCAGTTACATGTTTCCTTCGTTTATTCCTCTCCAACTATGTAATTTTGATGGCAATTATTTAATTTGTTCGAATGAACCAATAACTGTACTTTTAATGAGGTGCATTCCCCATGGCTCGGAGCCTTGACCAGGCTGCTGTGTGAACGGGAGAATGAGAACCAAATTCATCGGTTATTGTTGCAAGGGGCTTCGTATCTCCCATCAAAGCAAACATACTTTTAGATCGAAAAATCGGGATTCGAAAATTGGGATCCATAGGCTTAATATCCGTGACGGGAATCTCAACATTCTTCAGTTAAATCAAGTGCAACGCTCTTTTTATCAATAGCTGCCTTAGGTAGTCGTACTCTACTCATCAGTAGACTGAAAGAGGAGTGTCACAGTGCTCTCGCTTGACAGGTTTGATCGTTTCATTCAAGCACAACAAAACACGTTGGCAAACCGAATAAGTTTTGCTTTTTGTAGTAATCCCAAGTTGGGATGCTAGGTATGAAAATAAGAGGGGCTCTTTCAAGCACGCGGATTAAATTCAGATGCACAGTTTTCGGCGCTTGCTTACGTGATGTCAATGTCAATGGTTTGAGGTTTGCTCTTCACTGCTTCATCTTGGTTTCCATTTTGATGAGGGTGAAGAGGGTAGAAAAAGAGAAAGAGAGAAAAATACAATCGAATAAATTGATTTGTTTGTTGGTGTGTATGGTTCAAAACTCAAGCGAACTACCGTAACTTTTCCTCTAAATATCCCCTCGATCTGAGAGAGTGGGAGACATCTTTTCATTATGCTTTTGCTTAATTACATTGAAGATCAAAATTGCGAGTAATAATTCTGAAACGAGGACATCGGTCAAACGACCCCTTTCATGGACGTCGTCCTATGAACTTCCAAAGTATCGTAGATGAACAATGGCTACCTGATTTTAATTGTTAGCGGAAACTATTTATTCCGGACCACATTTTTTTTCTTCATAGAAAACGTGAAATTATTTGAAAACGAATTTTTCAGGTGTCGTACGAGTTAATTTTTTTAATTCCTGAGGATAAACGATAATCTTTAATTGCTTTCCTCGTTCGTACTCCTCTCAAGCCACCGATGTCCCAGGTTTTTCTACAATTACTAAAAAGCGTTACTGACTTCGTGTGTTAATGAAAGAAAAACTGTTGTCTCTTTAATCACACTTGTTTTCATGCAAGAAACACACGAAGGACTTTGAAAAATGTACGCACACTTGTTTTTATGCACCAAGTACGCGAAAAACTGAAAAAATGTGAGCTTAACAAACCTTCACGCTGACTGGCTTACAATATTATACCTCCATACAGTACACAATTTGTAACAATATGATCAGTAGAGTGGACTAGGCATAGGTTCATCTTTAGAACTATATCCAAGTTGAATGACAGGCATACAACAGTTGAGCACGTCATATGGCACTACGTTAGACATATAAATACTCATATTTTCTTTCTGCTGTGACAGATAATAACTTTGTTCTCTCCATGCGAAATGAGATTGGCCAGAGTTTACTGTATTGGCTTTTGAACGTGTACTCTGAGTCGGCAGACAGTACATTCTGTGACTGTACTTTCCATATCGTAGAAATTTTGGTTAAAATATGTATATGTGGTTTCGAAGATTTGAAAACGTACTTCCCTCCATCATGAAAATTGTAACGTTTTAACCACTACCGTCTTCAATATCAAGAGAGAGTTGGTGTACTTCTCGTTGAATCACGTCCAATTTGACACAATAAATCTAGAAAAATTCTTAAAAAATATTATTCTTTTTTTTTTCGTTGTTGTGTACACGTTTTCTCTTCGTACATGATGCGTATGACCGCATGCTTACCTTTATTAGTTAATTTAAGTCGCATATACGTTGTTAACTCGGCAAAAAATGAGGATTAAAAGATATCGAAGTTCTTCGCGTTAGCCCGTAATTTCATCACTGGCAACCCACTTGAAAGTCTTATAAAATTTGTTCGATTTTCATTTCTTTCCCAGTGCGTCTTAACATTTTTCTTTAAGCTCTGAATATATCCTAGACGTCCCTGTCATTTACGGTAAAATTTCATCGCGTTGCTTCATGCCCATAAATTTTCTCAGAATTTATGCCTCTCACCAGAGTCGTGGATTGCTGGAGCCACTCAAAAACAGACCTGCTTTCGCCGGCCTTCCGAATATTGGCTAGTTCTTACTGAGAGTGTTTCGTTATGCGTTATCCGACCTTCATTCATCATGTTTCCTAATGGAATTGAACATAGGATCTATTCGACCTTCATTCGTCATGTTTCCTAAAGATAACTGAAACAGTGACTCTCTCCAGCCTTCATACGTCATGCTCTCTAAAGGTAACTGAACATAGTAGTTCTATCTGACCTTCATTCGTCATGTTTCCTGAAGGAATTGAACCCTGTGGTTTTATCTGACTTTCATTCACGCTTCCAAAAAGTAACTGAACATAGCGGCTCTATCTAGCCTTCATACGTCATATTTCCTAAAGGTAACTGAACACATTGGCTCTATCCGATCTTCATTCATCATGTTTCCAAAAAGGAACTGGACATAGAGGGTCTGTTTCTAGGAAATACACGCTAAACAATTTACACTTTTCGCATGTGTTTGCTGCAGCGCAACTCTTGATAGGGATTAATTGATGAGCCTTTTAGGGAACATTCGCTCGTTAGAGCTGATCGAGTGAGCGAAAGGAAATGGAGCTTTCTGGGAATTAAACTCAGCTGTGGAGATTGCTTTTGAAATATGTACGAACAAATCTCGAGATTGGTTTGGCTTCCTAAGCTTGAGCGAAAATTACCGGAAGCAAACAAGCACTTTATTGCTCTGATATTAAGTGTTAAGAGTTGCTGTAAGGAACCGTTTGAAACTCGTATGTCTCGCACGTGGCGTGTGTAGCTCAGCTTCGTGATGACGTCACGCCCGTAAAAAAACAATTGATGTCGCTCAAGGAAGGCCCACATATCGTGGAGTTTATTTTTGTCAATGGTAGGCCGCTACTCTGAATTCTTAATAGGACTACGACTGTCCCTTGCTAAATGGTATTTATGAATCCTTGGAATTTAAGTGTTTTTTAAGTTTCATGACGAGAAGCAGGATATGTAGCTGCCACTGATGGATGGTTAGAACACTTACCAAAGTTATGTACTTTCAAATTCCAGGTCAAATAATCAACATGAAAACCAAATTTTGTATATATGCATCATACTTCTTACTTTGTGTTCAATTTTAAATACTCTCTCGCACATACCCTATCTGGAAGGTTCCGATAAATAGCTTTACTTCTGGAACAGTTAGCGCAGTGTGCAGTGGTCAAAATATTCATTGATATGACCTTACCTTTGCGCACCATTCTGATGCAAAAATTGAGCGACAACAACCATAGGAAAAGGTGAAGTATTGACGACACATGAAGGGCGTGGCCCCCACCAACAGAGGGGTCGTGACGCAGCCAGACCGTCACGGCTCACCTGGAAATCAAGGTTCATCGGTCAGAGAGGAGGAGCCCCACAGGGTCTGTAATCAACTTGTATTTTTAGCGTTGCGAGCATCCTGACCCTGTTATTTCTGGACTCTTGGTTCAGTACCGAAGTATTACCTTTTTCGACAGGAAATGATGCTTAGAGATGACACTGAGTCAGCCTGAATGCTGTATGCAAGCTTCACGCTAGGAATGATCGTTGAATCTTACAAATAACTAAAACCAGTAGTACGTTTATGACGTCGTCACCGCACTCTTACGTCAAGGTTTACCTTCCGTGAGATTACGCACTGACTCAACCAAGACGTTTGTTATATATAGGCTGAAAACTTCAATCAATCAGAAAGCCCCAGGTGATCAGCCTTCCGTACAGGTTATTATCAGAGATGGGTCGTTGCCCACGGTGTGTGGCAGCAAATTTCGACTCTGAAGCTCTGGTCTCAGAGAATTGATGGGTTTACTATCATCATGCGATTTGAATGCCTTGAAAATTAGATAAAGGGATAGTACAGGGTGCGAGGGCTATTTCAAGACATTTTTAGTACGTTAAACAATAATAGTTTAGCAAAAATGTATATATTTAAATCAAATTTGTACAAATATCCTTGATGATACTCCTTTATCAAATTGTTCTATGAAGACACCTTTGGCTTCAATGACTGCTTCTAAACGATGCAAAGGATGCTGAAATTCAAAGTTTTAAAGTTATCTTCCGCGATGCTCGAGCTCGTCTGGCCTACGGAGTCTTGTAAGTAGAGACTTACGTCGGTCCGTTCACTGCTGCAAAAAACAAGGGGTAGTCTTCTCAGAGCAAGAAAGCACCGCTCTAAAAAAATGCCGCTTTCATGAGAACGGGAGAATGTTGCATGCATACATACGTACGCAATTGGCATAATGTCTTATCACTCTTTAAAGTTTAAAATTATGGCCATTATAGAATTACAACTTCAATATAAAACAGCTAACCAAACAGTTTGAGTGCTCAAACGCATAGCCCAATATAAAATTTCTATCGTTGTCCTATTGTCTATACGTATGATTATATTTATATGCAAGTTCTGCGATGCACATATGTATTACATCGCTCTGCTTTTAGCACCCAGATTGCTCCTTGCTTACCTTCATTCTTTCTTATCTGTAATTCTCATTACTTTCTTAATTATCCGTAGAGGATTAAGTACACTGTTATATAAGTATGAAGGTTAAGTACACGGTTCTGCTTGATTTGTAAACCGTAAGACCTCGTGAGAATATTTTGTCTCTTCTAGTTGTTTTTCCGTGTTGCGTGACTGGGCGAACGTAGGACTGGAAGAAAGGAGACGGTTGGCTTTGTTGTGATGGTAGGTGTGATGTCGCTCTCTGCCCCCGGGGCTAGGGCTGTTCCTGTGTTCTGCTGACACCTTTGTTGTCTTGCAAAGAAGTCTACCTTTAAGCTGGAGGAGTAAACGGGATTTCTTTTGTCCTCTTCCCAGGCAGCTTAAGTATGTAATTTGGAAAAAAGCTGGAAATACTGAATTTGAAGGGGATGACACTCAGGTATAAGTAGCCTTAAATTCTGTTGATAGTTTGGTATACCGGTGATTCATGCGACCATACTTTAAATATACTTGTTCGTTCAGAAGCTAAATGTAAATTTATTCCCACTTTCAAATATTTGTATAAAAATTATGTTCGGAAATCATTCCAGTTTGTGCTCATTACATTGAGGCAAACCAAAGTCAAAAAGCTTGTCATTCATCAAGGGTTGATTAATCTGAAGCCGTTCTGAAGTTTCCTCCTTTTTATACATAAGTCTTCGGAGGTATTTAGATTTGTATCACCTTCAGATCTTGTTTCGCTACTTTTTTTAGATGAAGACACAGTTCTTCAGAATAGGGTCGCTCTGCTAAAACTTCTCGAAATAACCTGGCATCGCACATCGTGCCCACAACGTAGTTTATTTTGAAAATCTCTTCTTCAAATTAAGAGGCACATTCACATAGCTTTTCTGATCTACCGGAGATCTATCGCAAACAAAGTGTAAGTTTTCCAAAACTGAGTGAAAACGCTTAATTCCAGAAGCTTTACTCACTAAACTCATAACGATAAGTTTTGAAATTCAATCGGTACAGCACCAGATTCTTTTAGTGGAGTAATAATGTTCCTTAAGAATCGTTGCAACGCCGGGTTTGACATCCAGCATGACATGTACTACGTGACTTACAAGTGGTACTAGGTTTTACTTCAAGTACAGGGTGGGCCATAAGTAAGGTACCCTTACCCAGTACGGTAGCAGTGATACACTGAAAAAGCTCGGCACCCACTGTGGTACCAGTGATATAATAATTTTGGAAGGGGGTCTTACTTATGGCCTACCCAGAATAAGTCATCAAACTGGCTCATATTCAGGTTTCAATAGATGCCTAGTAATAGGTACTTTTTACCTCCACGAACATAATTGGGATCACCGTCCCTATCACTTTTACATTTCAAATATACTATCCTGGTCGTTTTATTGCTCAGGCGTGTTGGTTCATCAATAAAAACAGAAATGTTATCATTTGTATGCAGGCTATGCTGGATAATATTCTTACTGATTGATAATTGAATCTTACTCGTATTAATGGGTGATTAATTATATATTATCTATGTAGCACAAGCCCAGGCGTGCAGTTCGAGTCTAATCTCGATACTATTACTTTCTCTTTCGTAGCTCTGACGAGCCAAAGTGATCAGAGTAGCACGGGCTGTCATTCTGATCTAAATAATATGCAGAGCGAAAACTGGACGGGTTATTTTTAGGTGCCGAGCTTTCATGGCATCATATAATTTTTTATGAAGATCTTCACTTGATACATTCTCAGCGCACCGATCTGCAGAGCGTGCGTTCCATATGTTCATGATCAACATTCTTTTTCTAAGAAACTTCGAACGTTCGGCTCGATCTGCTCTATAAAAGAGTGCGTGGTACCTATGTCATTCTTCCCATAGTCAAAACACGGAAATAAACACAGCTTCATTGAGTGTGTTAGCTCATTTTCAAGCTCTAATTTATTCTCCTTGAAGGAATGAGTCTCCTNCACCTCAACTGTAATACGAAGTAGACAAGCTAAACTTTAAACGACCATTACTTCCTGAATTATATATAACTGCAATTCGAAATTTCGAAACCAAAAGCAATCGAAACATAAGTTTTCCTACCTTCGCTCTTATTCCTTCCTGTTAGTTTCCTGCTCGTTATTTTCCCATCACTCCCCGTGTTGTTCACGAGGCACGGAAGTCAACACTGGGTGCCTCGCAGCCACGATGGCCATGTTTGTGAGAAAGAATACTTCTGTCTCAGCGAGAAACCCACGCACCCACAGCCGCCACTTTACTAATGCCACTAAAACACAGGAGAAAAGTCGCTAGATGGAATAGAGTATGTCACACGCCGTTACAATTATTCGAACTCGAGCTGAAGAGCGATAAATGAAGTATAGTTTGAGTAGCTGAGTTGCTGTCGTTTGATCTGGCTTGTATTTAAAACTGAAATGTACTGCTGCGTACGTGAAGAATATCTCCACGCTCAGGGTCTGGTGAACTGTTTGGTGTTGAAGCCATGAATATCGTCGATGAATACTCGTGTCGAAAATGGCAAACCCGCCACTCTGTTTTGTGCGCTTTGTGTCTTGACAACTCAGTACTTCTCACTTAGAACTGAGTGCCGTGTTCAGGAAAACGTTTACGAACGGGCGGTATTGCGTCTCCAGATTTGCGTGTGGCATTGTCTCCACATTTGCAGCAGTACGAACCCAACATATTTTCTTTACGTGGGCGTATAAAGTAGAAAATCTCAATGGTGAAGAAACATATTATTTACTTATCAGCTAGGTATTACCAAGATTTTTTTGTTACGATATTAACTACCAACCACAAACTGTCACCCCCGTTTAACCCCACATCCCCCTTACCCCCACAATACCCCTCGTCCTCTCTTCCTTTACCAACCTTCATCCATTGGAACCTTCAACCTTCATCCTTCATCCATTGAGTAAAATGCTGGATTTAACTTCGGCAAGCTCTCGCAACGCTTAACCACTGCCAGCAACACGCAACACAAGGCGAGCAACACTTGGATGACGCGCTTCGTCTGGGACTTCTGGTGGTGTTTGGAAGAGACTGCGTCCCTCTTCAGGTAACGGTGGTCACGTATGTAGGGAGACCTGCACCGTGATCAGAATGCGAGGTTTCGTTTTTTTCAAGTAAAATGTACGACGACTTGAAGCAAAATTGAAGTTAGAATTGAACCAAGTTCACCAGAGCATCAATCCTGACTCGATTAAGTTATGTAGTCATTAAGTGAGTCATGCTGCAAGTCATCAAGTCATATGTCATTAAATCATGTAAGTCATTAATTCATTAAGTTAAGCGAGTCATTAAGTCATGTTGTAAACGTCTCCGGCAGGTGGTTGAAGCAGAGGATCGCCATTTTGAATGATTCATTATCATTAATACAAGTAATCTACGTGTATTTTTTTGTATTTATGAAAAATCGACTTCATTATACCATTACTTCTGAAATGTATGGAACGAAAAATTTTATTATCTCTCATTACTGAGAACGCTACATGCTCTAATAAATTTTGAGCATATCTTAGCGACGGGACTTTCTCAGAAAGAAAGGAGACTCCCAATAAATGAAGAAGAAACATGATTTAATATAAACTTAAAATAGTATTGAAAAAATTACCACCTTAAATTTTTTTTTGTCTCGGTTCCTAATGAGAGCTCGAGTTCATTTAACATTCTATATAGCCGAATTAAACCTACATCATGGAACTAAAACGAATATGGTTTGAATGAACCATGCTGAGGTCGTACGATACTCGCACATACAATCAAACATTGTTATTTTCATTACTTAAATTTGAGATTTCTTATAATCCACACTATACATAAGTTACATCCAACGATCGCGTTATGTTGAATTTAAATTCTGAGTGTAACTCCACTTTGAAGCCAAAAGTCAAAACCAGTTACGAGTTTAATTCTCAATGAAAATGCACATAGTACGGACGTGAAATCTTAAGTCCAATTCATGTCTTCAAACTCCTGTTTGAGCTAATGTTTTAGAGTAAACTCATTGGAATGAACTCTTGGAATAAACTCACTGAAATAAATTCATTGGAATAAACTCACTGGAATAAATTCATTGGAATAAACTCACAGGAATAAATTAATTGAAATAAAATCATTGGAATGAACTGATTGGAATAAACTCATTGGAAAGAACTCATTTTGCATTTTTGATCATGAATGAAATTGACGTAAAGGTTTTGTTCCAGTATCAGATTTGACGATCCTATTGTAAAGCCGTGCTGCTCCGAAAAAAGCTGATAGTTTTTTCATGTTTCAAAGATGAAATTTTCGAAAAATATGCACCACAACCTATTCCTTAACTGAATTCGTGGATTTGGAGAATAAAGTAGCATCAAAGTTCATTGACATGTGTGGAGAATCAGAATGGTGATAGATGTAATTTCATTTTGACATCGTACTTTGCTCTTGTCTACAAAAAAAGGACATCTTAAAGACGCTCAAAGTTGGTTCAATTTTGCTCGAGTTTCATTTGTTAAAGTTTGGACATCTTTTGTCTTGGCTGGGAACAAAGAGAGGTCCTGACGTGACGCCGGCTGATTACTTCAGAGAATCTTGGTGGACGGCAGTGGCGCGAATTATCCCTAAAAAGAAGCCCGAGATGAAGGCTGCCTGAGCTCCTCAAACTCTAAAATTAGCGCCTAACTACGTTTGCTTCAGACCAGCAGCTCGACTGGCATCATAGCTGCTCATTGTCGCTCTGGTGTAGCTGTAGGGGAGGTGCCGGCTGGGTGGTTGGTTGTGTGAAGGTGTTAGTGTAGCTCCGGTGTAGGGGAGGTGCCGGCTGGGTGGTTGGTTGTGTGAAGGTATTAGTGTAGCTCCGGTGTAGGGGAGGTGCCGGCTGGGAGGTTGGTTGTGTGAAGGTATTAGTGTAGCTCCCGTGTAGGGGAGGTGCCGGCTGGGTGGTTGGTTGTGTGATGTTTCTAGGGTAGCTCAGGTTTATGGAAGATTGAGGCCGGATGGTTGCATGATGGTTCTCAGCCTAACACACAATGTACAACCCTCATTTTGAATATCCGCTTCAGGACGCTTGAAATGGACAATAGGGTTGAGTTAGGTTTGTCTATTCTATGCTATGGGGAGTGGCGACCACAGGAGAGCACTGTAGGTTACCTCAGCTATAGATAGGCATTCAGGACTTTTATCTTTCGTGCATACTTTACTTTCTTCAATTTTCACATCTTCGATATCCGTTTTTTATCTGGTCCTTCTCTTATTTTTAAACTTGCTGATTTTATGCGCCAATGATCTTGTATGGGAACACACCTTGTGATAGATAGATTTCCTATTTTCTACAGTCCATACTAAATGGTCCCTTCTTTTCTTCTTTTATAGGGCGAGTTAGTCTGAGTCACTGAAATCTGTACCTACTACTACTACAACTGCTCTTTATTTTGAATCGCAGAGTGGGGTTAAAATTTTGAAGCATCATAAGGTGCATTTCCGTACTTCAATATCATTTACATATTCCCTGGCAAAGGCTAGAGAGCTTGCAGTAGTCAGTAACATCACCGCTGCAGCGACTCTATTCAGCGATTATCTCGCAAATTTCCCTAGCCTTATCAGTTAAGTGTGGTGATCAGCTGTCGAGAGGACGACAACGATTAATTCGTAGCAAATAATACAATAAAAATGTGATAATGGCCTCGTCCGAGCTGCGTGGGCTTTAATTTCGTTTACAAAATTTTGTTGAATGAATTTTTGTACGTTTTGATTCGTTCGAGCCCTCCACGGTATATGTGATTCCATTTACACCGCTTGTAGATTTTGCAACTTCGGCAGATTAGACGCACTGATAATGAACGAACAATCATCTTTCTGTGTCTGTACATCAAGTCATGACTTTGCAATTCGTGAAATTCAAGTTACGAGTCTCATTTTTGGTTTTGCAGAGGAAAAATTAAAAATCATCACACAAGTTACCATGTAGTAAATTCTTTTGAGAGACGCAAAAGCATTTGTGACAAAATAAATATTCTTATTTTCTCAGAACTCAAGTTTTCCGGAGAACTCGTGCTGGAATATTCCATCTCGCTGAGAATATGCGAATCTGTGGGAATGGTGCATGTTTTCGAGTAACACGCTTTATGTTCGACGAAACGCGAATTGTGGGGGGGAAAAGAATGACCGGAGCGAAGTCTGTGTTGATATTCTGCGTTTGCCCTGCGCGCCTCCACACCTGCGCGACTTCTCTCCGGTCACCGCCGTCGTACCCTGATCCCGTGGCAGTTGCGGACGCGGAAGCCTATCGAAGATGTTCCATTGCTTGCCGGACGAGAAAAAGCTAAATTCTCAGTGATAAATGCAATCATATTGGAAATTTTTTCTGAGTAGTGCTGTCTTTCACTGTAAAACGCCTTGAAACCGTGTGCCTATTTAAAAAATTTATGTAGAGGCGATGGTTCGCAGCAGCCAGCCAGCTTTAATTAATAAGCAAAAATGCATGTGTTAGTGAGTATTTTGTGAAGTAAATAATAGCTAGGAAATGCCCGTGAGATCATTACCAATTTTAACGATGTGTGAACACGTGATGTCATCATTCGCTCTAATTAACGTGTTTCTACTGAAAGAATAGTTCAGTTTTTACATGCGCTAAGTGAGTTTGCGTGCGTGTGTATATCACTAAGATTAGTAGTACACATCGTGGTTTGATTTTCGGACGTTCCAGAAGCTTTATTCGCAATTTGCTTTTTGTTTGTATTGTTCTCAGCGTCTCCGATGTTACTGTTTTTCTCGCGAACTTACCAATGTTTTTTCCTGATACTATTTCGAAGCATAAAGTAATCCGTTGTGGTTACTGAGTGCTGAACTTGATATTTAGATGATGACATGTAATTAAACAGAATTAAATTAATTCACCATAGGTGGACACTACTTCGCGAACGCTGTGGGGCGTCCATTATGCTCAATATGCACTGATCGCGGCCAGACGGTGCCTGCGATAATTCATAGTTATGTACTGTCAAATAAATCATGATCAGTAGTACGCTCATTTAAAACGTAATGGATCTTTGGAAGAAGTTTTATCCACCAACGACGCGATAGGAAGGTCAAGGTACCTCCAGAATGTTAAAAATAGATAACAAAAGCGTAGGAGAAAAAATAATAATCTGATAAAAGCCAATCAAGAAAAATTATCAAAAAGATCGAAACATCGACTGGAATCAGGCAGAAGGTACCTCGAGACGACTCAAATGTGTATTTTGATGTATGAGAGACAGCTTCTTTCGACTACCATCTTCCAGAATTAACCTGTTACTGAATTTGATTATCGACAGTGTTTCGAAAAACTTGATCTTCCTGGATGAGAATGATCGAATTCTCGCAGCATAAAATCCCTTAAATGCTAGAAAAATTCTTCAAAATTCAGTAATCTGTAATCATGATTTGTTGAGCGGGCATTCCCAAAAGAGAAAATGCATTGTTTTCTCAGTGCGGGTGAGTGAAAATCAAACTAAATGTAGATTAATTTTCGAAAGCGCAGACTAGGTTGAAGACCAAAGGCTATACAAACTCACATGTTCCGAGACAGGAACTTTAAATAAAAGCTGGCGACTCTTTTGACGACGATCCCCCTGTATACTAATACGAGTACACAGTTGTTGCTTGCTTGGACCAACCAAGCACGCCAGACCAGTCTTTCTGTCAAGCTCTCAAGGATTTAGATAGCAGAAAATTCCCGAGTCCGTATTCCTAAACTAATTGCAAGACTGTCGGATAAAGCAGTCCGTATCACGGATACTGAAAATAACATTATTTCCTGTCAGAGTTACTTTAAATAAAAGGGCAACTTAAGAATTGAACAGCATTTTTCCCGTCATTTTTTGCGGAGCGCTTCTTCAAGTTGGATGAAAGAAGCACATTGACTCTTCTAGATTAGAAGAGAAAAAACTTCGCTCACTGCAAGGCTTCGTGCTTTAGTAATGCTTTTTAGTCAGTTCTTAACCACTTAATGTCTAATGCCTAAAACTTTGCAAGGCTTGTTTTGTAATTTTTGGATGAAGGAATAGAGGTAGAGATCATTAGAAGGTTGAGGGAACTCACTTCAACGTTCTTCAAGCTACTGCCTTTTGCATAATTCTGCAACTAGAGTTCACTTTCATCTCGATTCGCCTTGTAAATCACTGAAGAGAAGCCACTCTAGAAGTACTATATACTTCTGCTACAAATGCATTTATACTTATGGTATGACCGTATGAATGCGTGCAAACAGATACTACCCCTTTTTCTGCACATTTATACTTATGAAACAAATGCGTGCAAGCAGATACTACTCCTTTTTATGCGCATTCATACTTATGGCAAAAACGCGTGCAAGCAGATACTACCCCCTTTTTCTGCGCATTTATACTTATGGAACAAATGCGTGCAAACAGATACTACCCCTTTTTTTGCGCATTTATGCAAGATGACCCCGACACATTTTCTCCATGATGCATATTGAATGCCGAGAAAAAGTTTTTCATTTGTATGCAAATGAAAGGGAGAGCGAGAGGCCGCGCCGCAGCCATTGAATGGTGCACCGCGGCCCTGTGAACTGATACTTTGGCTATTGTCTGAGTATTAAGAGAGACGGCCACCTTATTACTCTTCCAAAGATTTGCATTTGAATTACTAATGGCGTATCAAGTCTATCGTGAAATTGGCATATTATTTCATTTGAAATTGATTTGATTGACTGATTCGAAGGACTGATTTTCGGAGTAATCGCTCTGGGTTGGCGTAGTTCATTCCACTGAGATCTAATCAGGTTTGAACTGCCGGCGATCGTATGAGGCCAATAGCGTGTGGTTACTGCTGCGAAGTCAAGATTGAATGTATAAACAAATTTCTCTGCTGGTTATTTAGAATGAATTCGGACAATCGGCAATGTCGTCATGAAATGAAGAAGAAAAAGGAAAAGGGCGTACAAAACACACTCAGTTAGGGTCAAAGGCGATCACGCTTGCTTACTCTAATATACTATACAGTGGGTGCTGCAAGTATCCAATATATGGTCAAAAGTTTACTTGCCCTTGGTTCCCCAACACCAAAGAAAACAAAACTTGAACAAGTTATGTATTTTGTACCCTTAATACTGAATCAGTGTAAGAATACACAAATTGTAAAACATTGATATAACACGGAACAAAGTTTTGGATTATCGCTTCATAAAGTATTCAGTACACTCACACACTCAGTTGTAAATTTATAATTCTAAATAAATATTATTTATTGATCCAAGCTTTCGCACTCTCAAGCAGCGTGCCTTTTCAAGGAAACGGAAACATACTAGGGAACGAAACATACTAAGGAACGAAACAAACTAGGGAACGAAACATACTAGGGAACGAAACATACTAGGGAACGAAACATACTAGGGAACGAAACATACTAGGGAACGAAACATACTAGGGAACGAAACATACTAGGGAACGAAACATACTAGGGAACGAAACATACTAGGGAACGAAACATACTAGGGAACGAAACATACTAGGGAACGAAACATACTAGGGAACGAAACATACTAGGGAACGAAACATACTAGGGAACGAAACATACTAGGGAACGAAACATACTAGGGAACGAAACATACTAGGGAACGAAACATACTAGGGAACGAAACATACTAGGGAACGAAACATACTAGGGAACGAAACATACTAGGGAACGAAACATACTAGGGAACGAAACATGCTAGGGAACGAAACATGCTAGGGAACGAAACATGTTGTGTTACTGTGGTCAATTAATTTTTGGCCTCATATCAGAGATTTATTGCCCACACTGTACATACAATTCGTCGTCAACTGTATCTTGGTTGTCCTACACTAAATTATAACATGTTAAAACTGAATGGGCTATAATTATGTATGATTGTAAAAGTTATTCAATATTTCGTTTTTCCCAAGTTTTGCGGTACGAATTTACTGTAGGACTGAGTTCCATTCCTGCAAGACCTGTATTCCTGTATAATTTAGTTCAAGCGTACAAATCAGTTGATTTGTGATACAAATCAGTTGATTTGTTACAGAAATCAATTAAACAATTGAAGAACACATTAAAAATGTGTTCTTTGGATGACAAACTGATCCATGGTAAAAAAATGAAATGATGCCTATGGCCAAGAAATTCCACTTTTCTAGAGGCTCTGCGGGACCCTAGGAGCCTCATAACCTGGCTTGTGGTGACCGCCATTGACCGTCCCCTCGGACTAGCCGCGCTATTATTAGATCTCTTATTAGTATCGGTCTGGTTCTTGGACCCGCCGACAATTCTCTCTTCCCGAGAAAAATATTACTAGGTTTGCTATCTTCTTTTATTTTGCAGTGGTTGCGGTTTGGTACCTTTGACGTGATTGTCGGCGAACGGGAACCTCTCCCTTGGTTTGATGTCCGGGACGCTTCAGACGTAATCGCTGACGGAGGCTCGTTTGAGGCGATTTTTTTCAAAATTCGAGAAGTCGAGCTGCGGCCCAGAGCAAGCTGGATAAAAACAGCAGGAGATGAAGTATGGGCTCAATATATGTACAGGGTGGCCCAAAAGTAAGGTACCTGTCCATAAAATTGTGTCCTAAATATTTGTTAACGTATCAGTGCTACCGATATTAGTGAGGGTATCTTATTTTTGGACCACCCTGTATAAGATCAATGCTCTCCCTGCGCTTCAAGTGAACTATGTAGGCATGAAGTTTTATACTCAATGTGTTTTTATACTTAATTGTAATGAATTTGAGAGTGGTTTTTACGAGAAACTTTTCTGATTTGATATTTTATTCGTCCCAAAATTTCGGGCAGTCAAGCGGCCCTCGTCATCAGGGGAACTCAATTTGCAGAAACCGGACCTATCAACATGAAAACCGTATCCTGTTTACGAAAATAGAAAACTTGAATCGCCTAAATTATCGCAAAATGTGAAGATAAGCTTCTGAAAATTGGATGCGTCTGTTAATTAAGTTTTGGTTGCAAAATGAATAGAATGCATTCAAAAATAGTCGAGGTTTTTTTACACCTAAGATTTTTGGTCGGTCAAAATTAAATTAGTGATGATTTTCTTCAATATGACTGTTATCCAACGACGTTCGAACATCCTGTGTAATATTTTTAGAATGTTCATTTATTTTTTCAGAGAATTATTTTCGCGTCTCCCCAGTGCAAACGTTCCTACAGGCATTACATAATGATGAATGCACTAAATTATTTTACGACTTAATTTTTCTTAATTTTTATTATTTTCTTTTCTTGAAATATAGTCATCGGCTTACATACGAGCTTGACCTTAGGGAGTCTGAGAAATTTGGTTTAAATTTTCATAGGTACCCCGAATGCATGAAGCAGCAATGCTTTCTTTATATTTCGCCTTAATTGCGGTTCTTTTCGCTTCGATTAATTGCTAGATTAATAAATCTGTTAGAGTAACCATTCTCGTTTAAGATGCGGCGTATTTTGGGTAATTCTTCAGGGAATTTTTTTCTGAACAAAGCGTATTTGTACGGTCTCCCAAATGCTCGTTGTGTGGCTTTTGGGGGTAATTGTCATATTTTAAGTAATTATTCGAGTTTGTAGGTTGGTGGTAAATTCTAATTTAATGAGCCATTAGGCTACCGATTGATTAGCGAATCAAAATATGCTAAATTACCATTTTCTTCCGTTTTGGAAGTAAATTAGATATCCTGATAAATGCTTTTAATAAAATTCAAGAAAAACAGGACTCTTACATTGGAAAGGTTATTATGACGTCATACACGCATCCTTTCCAGAGCAGAGGGCGGCAGGGAGCGTTTTCTTTGCTTAAAATTTCTTTTCGAATGAGTGACATCCAAATTTCAGTTGACGCTACGGAGGCTGGCGAGCCCGTCGGGGTGCCCTTCTGTCTGTAGGAGGTCTGGTGCCATGAATATCAGTGCTGAACTTAGCATATTAAGATATTTTCAAATTTTAATAAGCACGTTCAACCTACGAGGTCTTGATGGGCTTCTAGTTAAGGTTCAACGCACTAAACTGCTAGGCATAGAGAAATAGAAATAAATTGTGATTTCGCGACAAATGGGACAATAATGTGATTTTCAGGGATGATTCTTCCATGCGATGCTTATTTTGCTTTCATAGTACTGTTCATAGTACAGTAGCGGTGGTGTAGACTGCAGCGCTTTAGTGACTCAGACGATGTCACACCGAACGGGAAGGGACCATTTAGTGTGGACGGTAGAAAACGGAGAATTTATGCGCTAGGTGTATTCCCTCACAGGATCCCTAGCGCATAGAAACAGCACGTTGAAAATGGCGAGGGAGAACAGACAAATAAGTGATAGCAAAGAAAATGTGAAAATCAAAGGCAGTAAAGTGGGCACGACAAACCGAAGTCCCAAAGGCCTGTGTATTGTTGAGGTAACCTAACAGTGGACAAATCAATAGGATCGTCGGTTTAAATAACCGTGAGTTAGCACAACGACGCATGAAGTTCAGATTGATATTTGTTTGAGTGGCCATCCAGTTTTAATTTCTTGCCGGAGCATCTATAAAAATCTTCAATTTTCTATGCCCATGCGTAGGTATCGCTGCCGGATAGTTAATTATCAACGGGACAGCGAACAATTTAGGCTGGGTAACATGTCAGGCCTCCTAGATAGTGCAAGGGACACAGAAAACGTGGAGTAGCGCTCGAAGGGTCGGGGGTTAGAGCGAGGGTTAGAGCGAGGGATAGAGCGAGTGGCCGGTCTCAGCTTTAAGCAGCTACCCGGCATTTGCCGCACAGGAGACATATTTAAAGCAAGTGCTTCTCTTCAGAAACTTGCTACCTCCCACAATGAGTTTTTATTTATCTCGAAGGAGGAAAGACTCAAGATGGTCAAGTGGACAATAGAAAACATTACGAAAATTTTCAAGGAAGCAGCGGAATGCCTGCTTACTCGCATACGTATGTCTGAGGCGTGTGCAGACCTACTGTATGTACATATTAGACTATTGAACTTTCTGTTCTGATAATGGTGCACACAAGCCAAAACAAATCTATGAAATGATGAATAAGCATGGCCATACAATGCAGTGGTACATAGATTTAAAAAAATACCATATAGCTACAAACGTTGTTCAAGAAAAGAACTACTATTTCTAGCATAACAGGAAATGCATTGCAGCATACTAGACGTTTAGTCGTCTTGTGTACATGTATTACGTTAGGATACTTACTTTGTAACACGTTACATGATAGTGTCACGTTAGGATACTTACTCCGTAACACGTTACATGATAGTGTCACGTTAATGATTTTCAACAGAAAAAGACAGGGATGCTGTCAACGTTGCCGCAGCTGAATGTTTACTGCATAACCGCTAAAGGTGAAATGTAATTTGACCCTAGCTTCAGAGTGCTATCTCGAGACAAGATGCAGAAGCTTCTGAATGTAAGATGTAACAAGATGTAGTAGTGATTGAATGCTAGATGTAGCGAGTCAAATTTTTGCAGCAACCAAATTCTAGGTGTCACAATTCATTACTGACGTCACGTAACAGGCTGTAACAAAGCGCAGCAACAACAGTAACAGCAGTACGAGACAGCAACTCCACGAGACATGAGCACCACGAGACAATAGTACCAGGAGACACCAGCACCGCGAGACACCAGCAGCACGAGACACCAGCAGCACGAGACACCAGCACCACGAGACACCAGTGGCACGAGACACCAGCACCGCGAGACACCAGTGGCACGAGACACCAGCAGCACGAGACACCAGCAGCACGAGACACCAGCACCGCGAGACACCAGCACCACGAGACATTCTCATTAACTCGGCGGGGGAGGCCGTAATGGACGGCAGGGGCCACGACCCCTCGCATAAATGAAGGCAATATTACTGCATGAGTGCGCGCGTGTCTTCTTTCAAAGTTATTCAGTGCGCGGCGTGCCACAATACTTTCGCCCGTTGCCAGAGTTTTGCCACTCGGTAACGAAGAGGCGAGATAGCGACAACTCGTCACCGTTCCGTACGGTCCTATCAGGTAAGAATAGCCCTACCCTAAGTTTGGTCTCCGCGTGCACGTGAGGGATTATTGTAACGCTAGCGTCTCGGTGCCGTCGGAATTGAAGGTAAAACTCATTGTGAATTTGTGCGTTTTTCTGTATCACTGATACCGACTGCCTTGACTGTGGCGAAGTATGAGATGTCGTTGATTAGTAATGCAAGCCCGGAAATTTTCTCAAATCTAATTGCTACACGGCCTAAATGAGTGGTTACACGGCCTAAATGAGTCAAGATATGTTGTGGTTTCCTTAAAATCGATTCAACTTCCAGAAAATGATTGTTCGTTTATCGATCAACATTTTCGTACTTTAATCTTATATTTGAGCTGCGATGACGGCGACACTTCGAAAAGCATCGTGGGGCATTGGAAAGTTTTTTTTAATCGATTCTTAGGGTGCCCGCACACCAAAAGCGTTAAAGCGAGAGTGCAGGCAAGCGAGAGTGCATGAAAGACTGAAAGACCATCTTCAGCACGCTTGCAATCTCGCGCATGCACGCTTTTGGTGTGTGCACTTGAATGCATTACCGTGTTCTCAAGCCACTCTTGCATTCTCGCATGCCATCTTCTCGCTTTAACGCTTTTGGTGTGCGGGCACCCTTATGGAACGATATGGAAATTACTATAGCATTATTATTAGTGTTTTATTTCACCAACGCGTATGATAATTTTCAAGTCAGTACGATAAAAACTGTGAAAAGAATATGGGGAAAAAAATTAGATTTAAAGCACAGCGCATATAATAACTTTAATAAAATAGATATTCTACTCTTCAAATGCTATTGGTATCAAATTATCTATGAAAGAAATGTAACAAACGTTTTTCGAAGCTTTTATGTCCATCTACTTATAAGACAACATTGTCTTTAAAATGCTAAAAAATTAGGAAAACTGAAGCTCTCCTAACGTCTTTTTAATACAGGGCATAGTCTCATTTATGCATACTCTAAATAAAACGAAACAACGTTGGTTTCAATTTTCGTGTCAATAAGGCAAGTATCACGTAAATAATATGCAACTCATTGAGTTGCGCGAGAGAAGGCGCGCAGAATAAGTGAGATGCTCTTGCAAAATCGAACTACCACGCAGACGCACCGAACGATCGTCCGATGTGCACTACGTCCAATAACGCTTAGAGTCTGCGCAACAAAGTCGAGATATGATTAATGAACAACGAATTCGAGGCCTACATCGCGTAATGCTATCACCCTTTAAACGCTCAACCGCATTGAGCGGTCGCGAGGAGCGGCATCACGATCGACCCTCGCTATACGAAGCGCATGCAGGGCTTTCAGTCCTGCGACCGCGCTTACATTTGTATGAATTGTTGCAGTGATAACGACAGTTGATAAGAGGCTGTTCATATATGTATACTGATCATCCGACAACTGTTCGAGAGTGTTCTAGATTTCCTGCTTCTCTAGATCGTTCCCCTGCAGCAAATACATGTCATGTTTGTGGTCGTCAACCGTGGAGTAAATGTTAATGGTACGTGGCATAAACTTATGTCTCGAATGCGATGGTTATCCTTCCTTGAAACGGGGTAATTTTTTCACAAAATTGAAAGAGCTCTGAAAACTATTCAAAATGCCATCATTTCCAATTTGTTCGTTAAGGACGACTTACGAATATTGGAAGGTGCGCAAAGAGAGCAGTTATGGTTTTGTTACGGAAGTAATTTAGTCCAGAGGTGAGGCATGTTAAGAAACGGCAGAACTTTCAAATCATGCAGTGTCTCAGAATAATGCTCTTGAAAACGCACTCGAAAACGCACTTCCCATTTCCCAGCATGCTCATGCCTTCTTTTGAATTGCCGTTCCTCAACGAGCGTAAATTTCTTCTCACTTGACGCACTTCGTTACCAAATTGTGTTTTAGTCTTGTTCCTGTGTTAAAATCATGATCCCAATTCTTTGTAACTAAAAAGCAATAATTTTGTTGCTACTTCTTCGCCTTCGTGTAATTCAAGCTTTTGTTCTCATCACGTGCACCGCGTGACTGGAGCGTTATTAGGATTTGTTAGAAGAGCATATAAGGTTAAATTACCCTCTACCATTTGATGGAATGAGTCTTAGTGGTCCTGTTGATTGGTGACACCACACGTACAGGCCGTTAGCGAGGGCGTTTCCAGGAGAATAAATGCCATATCGAACCTTTTCCTGCCTCATTTTGAACCTCTTCCTGCCTCATATCGAACCTTTTCCTGCCTCATTTTGAACCTCTTCTTGCCTCATATCGAACCTTTTCCTGCCTCATTTTGAACCTCTTCCTGCCTGATATCGAACTTTTTCCTTCCTCATTTCGTACCCCTTTCTGCCTCATATCGAACCCCTTCCTGTTTCATATCGAACCACTTTCTGCCTCTTATCAAACCCCTTCCTGCCTCATTTTGAACCTCTTCCTCCCTCATATCGAACCCTTTCCTGCCTCATATGGAGCCCCTTCCTGCCTCATTTTGAACCTCTTCCTGCCTCATATCGAACCCCTTCCTGCCTCATATCGAGCCCCTTCTTGCCTCATATCGAACTTTTTCCTTCCTCATATCGAACCCCTTCCTGCCTCATATCGAACCCCTTCCTGCCTCATATCGAACCCTTTCCTGCCCCAGAGATCTGAATTCCAGCAGCACCTGGGACCGCAGATATCAGTTTTCGCCCGCCTTGTGTTTGCTTTCAGAATTTCACCCCCCGAGGCAAATGAGAAGGGCTGTGGTATGGTTGACACCCCTCTGCCCCCGCTGCTCTATGTACGTAGTGCCTTCGAAATGCATTTGCTGCTGCCCCTTCTTCGGCAAAGACGAGGTAACTCGCTTAGACCGAATTAGTATTTCTCAACTTTGGGCGGGCAAACTCGCCAAATTTTCGATTTTGAATGAAAGAAACTTGAAATGAGTTTTCGCATTCTTCTTTGACCTTTCCCGGTATGAACCGACTACTTTCAAGTACTCTCGTACATCGGGAGAAAATTGTAGACCCCCACCACCTGAACATAGCAGGGTTCTTTAAAAACCTGCTGGAGAATGGGTCCATTTGACCCCGTCGCTCGTCGGGTCATGTGCATGACCCAATGGTATAAATTTGAAACGTGTAATAATTGGGCTACCTTTTTGGGAAAATATATTGGCTTTGTGTATACCCTGAATAAACCTGATTCTTAACGGTAAAATTTGGCTTTTTATTTATGCAGTGTATTCAATTTTTCTATGATACCTCGTTACATCTCGTTTTATGTCAGTCCTACGCTTCACAGTTATGTTTTAAATCTATTTCATATATAGTTGTAATTGAATGACTCTCGGAATCCCTGTTGATGTTATCAATGTACTTTTCGTAGACATTAGAGAATACTGTTTTTAGATATACAGTAGTTCTCGTTTCTGATATAAAATCGAAGTTTAGGCATACCGTAGTTCTCGTTTCTGATGCAAAAATCGAATTTCAATGATGGCATAAAGAGATCCAGAAGATAATCATACGTGCATAGTTTATTCTTTTACTTCTTTAAGCTATAAAAAAAACCGCGCGTTTTTCCAGTATTTCTGAGGACAGAACTAGATAAAACTTTAGGCCTACACGATCGTGTACGCCGACACAACACTTGAAATCTCGTTCGTGCTTCAAAAATGACTCCGAAAATTTTTATTAAAAGCCATACAATGTCTACAGGAGGATTCTGCTGTCATTTTTTCAATGTTCACCTATCATTTAATGAGTATGCAACACCGGCAAAGTTATCACTGAGTTCGAGCCACCGAGTAACTTTGAGTAGACTGATGTTTCCAACGAGTTGTGTGCATTGGTTCACAAGAATAGAAAAGGTGGCATCAAACCTTTTGGAAATTCTTAAAAACCATTCAGTGAGACTTTGTGCGTCGCGCTCTCTGGTCAAGTCCCGCCGCATTTGTTTTTTTTTTAGTTTTTAGAAAGCAGAGCTGCCATTTGAAGAGAAAAGCTAGAGCGTCAACATTAAATTATAGACTTCAACTTTAGAAAAGCGTGAATAAATTAGTATAAAAAAATTTCCCTTTACAAACACGTGTACAGCGTGAGTTTTACTGCAAACTAAAAATTTTTATAAGTGTTGAGTAGCACTTCTGAACGTAGATTAGGTGTTCATAGTACGATTAGTCCATTACTAAAATTAACAGAGCAGCTCGTCATTGCTTTTTTAACAAATTTCAAATGGAGGCTTCGTCAATATGATACTTTGGAAGCTAGCATTTTTGGAGTAAGTTTACATGCGTCAGTCTTTACCAGCAGAGTTTTTCGAGTAAAAGTTATCTGATTCCGATTATTGAAGCAGTACGGTACTCGTTAATAGAGCACAAAAAGTCTCTGCACAAGTTGATAGTAATTATAAACGGAAAATTGCCTCGATTATAGTCGAAATCATAAATTTGTAAAGCAGTACTTTTATTCTAACCTTTTTTTGATTTATAAAATACTCTATACGCCAATAACTAATCATCGGGTCGATTCAATTTTTAGCTTTTGTAATAGTTGCTCTTGCCTGTACATGCACTTTCACTCTGGCCGGGGCTGAGGGTAGCCACCGTTGTGTACCCCAGTATTCGTCCCCTCGCTCTCCTCCCAACTCCGAGTTGGCGAGTAGCTCTTGCCTGGTAAATTGAATGTGTGTGCGGGGTCGAAAACGCCTGAAGTCATCGAAGTGATCGCACCTACGATCTGTAGTGCACAGGCGAGTGATCGTACCTACGATCTGTAGTGCACAGGCGAGTGATCGCACCTACGATCTGCAGTGCACAGGCAATTGATCGCACCTACGATCTGCAGTGCACAGGCGAGTGATCGCACCTACGATCTGCAGTGCACAGGCAAGTGATCGCACCTACGATCTGCAGTGCACAGGCAAGTGATCGCACCTACAATCTGCAGTGCACAGGCAAGTGGTCGCACCTACAATCTGCAGTGCACAGGCAAGTGATCGCACCTACGATCTGTAGTGCACAGGCTAGTGATCGCGCCTACGATCTGCAGTGCACAGGCGAGTGATCGCGCCTACGATCTGCAGTGCACAGGCGAGTGATCGCACCTACGATCTGCAGTGTACAGGCAAGTGATCGCACCTACGATCCACGGTGCAGAGGCCCGCAAACGGCAGGTATGCTTATTCTCTTCAGATTTTTAGAATCATTGTAATCATGTCAAGAAGTTTCCTGCAATCATATTGTGTAATTCACTCGTGAGCTAATTTATCCTCAGAAGTGATGCATTGTAGATCACGAAGCTTCTTAGCCAAATTGCATCCCTAATTGCCTTTTGCTGATTGGGATTCGATTAACTTCTTTATAGAATTTTTAGCACAAGTTATGGGCACTGGAAAAACGCTTCCACGCAGTAGTTCGTTGCAACGTAATCAGGTTAATGTTTTTGAAAGGACATTGATCTTAAAACCCAATAGCGTAATATCGTTCAGTACCAGCCTAAAGTCGAACTTTTTTCGAAGTGATGAAAATGATTCATTTGTAATATTTTCAATAGTAATGGTGTGTAAGAATTTTTTTCTACTTCTGTGATAGCTGCGTTAGAAGTTTTCTATTGAGAATACCGACAAAAATCTGGACCGCTTAAGGAACGAATAAGCCCGTTCAATTAACCTAACCTAACCACATCATGCAAGATTAGTTGATGAATTCAGAAGCGGAGCCACTCAAGAATTTCATATTTTTACAAGGAACTGAACTGAAGGCATACAATTTTTAGAACCTACTTGAAGTAAAGCATTGGAGGGGAAGAAAAATCAGGCATGAAAAAACGTAGTTTTTTTCTCTTTGAGCTAATCGAATTATTGGAAAAGAATAAGCTGTTTAACCTTGAGAGTAGTTGCTACGGAAGCAGGAATTATGTCCGATTTGTAACGGAAAATTTTTCACATTTCAAAATTAAATGCCTCCTAAGATTACCAATAAAAAAGGAAACACATGTAAACGTGTTTGCCTGAATATTAACATGAGTAGTGTAAGTTAGTTTAAGTTCAGCCTTGTTGAAACTGCTGCCGAGCAAAATTTCTTCTCTTCTTTTGTTTCAAGCAGCGATCAGAGAAACTGAAATGTGTATAACTTTTGTTAACTTCATGTACCTTTTCGAAAAACGTCACCTCAAGTAGATTTTGAAGCCGTTTGACAATTGATTCATTCTTGGGTATGAAGGCAAATCTCCAACTTGGGTCTAGTCAAGCCTTGTCTACAGATTTGAGAATCAAAGTTTTCCACGCGAACTTTAGAGCGACGTCTCCGGAGATCAAGTAATCCTGGTCTTTGGAAGGTTGAGTTTTCGTACTAAGAGTTTGTCCCACTCGCAGGTCAGTTTTAACTTTTATGTGACTTACGGCCATATAAAAGCAACGCGAGCTCATATTGAATGAGTGATACGTATTTTTGAAGTGTCACTGTATTAGAGATGGTTCGTTGTACGAACTTTTCTTTATAACGACGCTATATGTGATCACTCGTGACGCTATTGAAGCAAGTCGAACATTGAAATTCTAGCTTCCCCAAACTGAAAACCACATCTCATGGGACATTGTGTGGGAGAACTCTGAGTGAGATTTTATTCCTAACCATGATGGTTTTCAAAAACTTATCCGCTCTCACACGGAAAGGATTCCCGATTTAGGAAACGTATCATCAAATTTTCTCAGGTCTATTAAGCTGATGCTTCCTCATAAAATCCGTTCAGTAGAAGTGCGAGGATTCACAACATAAAACTGTCAGTATGGTACAGCAGATACCACATGATGAACGATTTTTCTCAATCCAAATTATGTGGCCAGGGTTAATAATAATGAGCATTAGAATTCATACAGGTTTTAGTCTTAAATTCCTATTTTTTTGCCAGCTAATAGCTGAATAGCAGGTGACCTGAGTGTGACACTGCACCACACGACGCCTCCAGTGGCAGCGGACGCGTTAAAGAGTGTAAGCGCAATTAAACTGCCTTATTCGCTTCCACAGAGTATGTAAAATTGTCAATGCGCCACCAGACGCCGTATTTTCAGAATCTTGGCCGGAAGTTTCAACTTGTGCCTGCTATGAAAACTAGGTTAGGGAAATACTTCAATGAATTGGAATTTTCATCGAAAGTGCTCATTATGAGGCGACAATCAGTCAAGAAGTTTAGTTTTACTAATTAACTGGAAAAAACTCAACCCATTGATCATATTAATTTCAGATTCCAGAAATTTTTTCTCTTGTTTGTTGTTAAATTTCTTTCACCAGCAAAATCCGCTTGGTTTTGATGGTTCTCCGTACTGTTGTTGGTGATCAATGTTGACTTCATATTCCTAGATTTTTGCTCCATTATGTGTTGACCGGCGGCTCGCGGGGTCCATTCCAGGAATTTGGAGCCGAGAATAATTTCAGAAAGACTTTTCCAGGCCGTCTTTTAACGGGTAGCAGTTCCAGGTCTCTCGGCGCATTCCATAACAATTAAGTAGCCATAAAATAGTTCGTTATAGACACCATTTGGCCGTAAAAATGTTGTTAGGTGCAAGGTAGGCTCCGAACCAACATCGATCTACGGCTTTGATAAGAGTGCTCGGAGATGCATCGAACAGAAGCTGACCGCAGCGTGAAAAGTTCGCCCACCTGCCATGAGCAAAAATTATCACGAACCGAAGGCAGAAATTTTTTTGGAATGAAAGTATACTTTCTAGCGTATAAGTTATTATTTCTAGCTTTTTCGTTGAAGTGTTTAGTAAAACTTTTATTTTTTCCGGTAGAAAAATAAAATTTCTTCAAATTCTCATTTACAGACCAGTACTGCGTCATATACCGACCAATGTGAGTCTGTGACAGACTGGCATACTGCCCGGGGGTAATATAACCACATGTGTCACTAAATGCTACAGTAATCACCGACCCTTAACGGTATAAGCACCGCTCCTTAAGGCCTTCATGGCTACGCAAAAGGGAACTAATTCTGAAGTTAGGAACTTCACTTACTTTGCTTACTTTGGTATGTATTTTTCTTTTTTTTTAAAGCCCCCCACCTGCAGCCAAATCGTTAAAAACGCAATTTTTATTGCTTTAAAAAGTTAAAAAAAAATGATCACGGTGACGGATTCGTGTTCCACGACTGCTTGTGTCCAGCCCAGCATGAGTATTGTGAGGCTGTGTAGTTCCCAATACTTCGCATGCAGTCATCGAAATGCTCTTCTCGATGCAAAATCTTCTCACCAACACGGAAAATAATCATTTTTAGCCTCCGTAATGACTGCGTATGTTCCGTGTTTATGACCGTGTGCAGGCACCGGCAGTAGCAGTTAGTAAATATACATAGTAGCCCTTTTCGTGTTGAGCACACGGTCTTAATGCAAGAGACGCTATTTAAAACAGAAACGAAAATTCGCTTCGATTGAAGGATTCAGGTACATGAGTAGCCTACCAAAAACTTCCCATAGTACAACATACAAGGTTACAATTCATGACAGTAGGAACCCAAAAAATAAAACCATAATTCCTGTTATCTTACAAAATCTCGATTTCCTACTGGCAGTTTCACCTTTCTCTCAAACGCTGTTAACCCTTCATGCTTTGTAGGACGACGCTGAAGTCAAGTAAAAATTCAACGTTTACGTTACTTAAACGAGCTCAAATTCACACATTTCAACCTCTGGCAACGCATGTGACGCTTGAAGCACCTGTTTTAGTTTAATTATTCACATTTTTCAGGTTTACTCCAAAGGGGCTAACATTAAACAAACAAAAAGGTTAGTTTATTCACACCTTAAGGAGATAATTAAACTAGCTGTTCTGGGGTCGCCAACTCGAAATTAAATTTTTTCTCGTGGTATTTTATTGGTTATACATAGTTTCATGATTTTTTCAGCTGTTTCGTGTGTATAGTGTATTTGAAATACTCACTGTCTTTGAATTGAATCAATCATTGAAGATTCAATTGATCGGCACGAGTAAAGTTTGCCCTTTTTGTGCGAGTTCATTGATCGTGTGTAAATTGAATCAAGATTTTGCGCTAAGTCTGGGCCGCGAGTTTATGGACATTTTTACTACTTAAACTAATTGTGGAAATTAAAAATATAGTACTTTCACCATAACCAACACGCATCGTTCTATCTGTTTGAAGTTCTAGTGTTTATTATTCTACATTTACGTAGGATGAGTTGCAAAAGCAGTGTTCAAAGAAGATCAAATGCAGCTCATCCACAAACTCAAACCGAGTTTTGCATTCATTTGCGTGGAGTTGACTCTGCGCCGCCGCGTGTCCGTCCTAAATAACGAGAGGCGGTCAACTGGCAAAACGAAATCGCGTCCCATCTGGAATAATGCCCGATGTCACTGAATTTTTAGCATTCTTTTAGTAGGTATCAGACCCCGCAGGTCGTACTTATTGAAGCGTGGGTGCGAAACTTTCCGTGGGCGAGTAGAGTTTCAAACTTTCAGTCATTTCAGAATTTCCAGCTCAGTATTTTTGTACGAAAATGTACCCAACCATATCCTCCCCTGTCCTGGAAAGGTAGTCGTTTTTAGATATGAGTATGTTGATTACGGAAGAATATTTTACTCAGTTTTCTCATCCGTCTTGGCCACATCGTTAGGAAGTTGCTCAAGACGTACCTTTCACATGACTGCGATGGAAAATAATAGTTTCCCGTAGCGTGATTCATATGAAATATTAAGAAGATTGCCATAGCTTAATATTAATACTTGTTGAAACTGATGATGGTAAAAAAATGGAATAGCCAATGATAGCGCATATGAACGAAAAATGTTTGTGCTTCACTATATTTAAACACAATGAGGTATCGGTATTTTAAAATAGAGGTGTATTATCCATTAACTCTCGCATGACGTTAATTAACCTTACAGCCGTAGCTCCACACTCGTGCTGTGTAAACCAGTTTCAAACACAGTTAAATGCAGAACAAAATAAAACACGTATTCTTAGGTAACAGTCTTGAGTGGTTGTACAAGTGCTTTTTCTTCAAAGCGTTGGGAGGCAGGAATTTTACAATGGTTGCCTTACTCTGAAGAGGAGGTATAAGGAAAAAAGAACCTAAAGAAGAGGAAATAAATCGGGATTTACGAAAGATAAACCTTTGCTTTATGGGTGTCCAGCTTAATTTCTTTAGAAGAGGGTTTGCGTGATCACATTTCTTAAAATTACGGTTACACAACAACCTTGGCAGCGAAATTCATGCATTGCCAGAAAGACTGCGAAGTGGAGTTGGTGGTCATCAACGAAGACGCTGCTGTGAAGTGGAGCTCAGCGTTCTTGTTCCTCCTGCAAATTAAGCCTTCGATTAGGAAGCGGGTGCGCCTCTCTAAGGGCTTTTGACCTCAGGCGGTTCCTTCAGTTTCAGCGGAGAGGTCGAGTGACATTGCTGGTTGAGGTCGATGGCACTTTTTGTCCGAAATGTAAGCCAGCTCGATCCGAGATAGTTCGACTACAGAGAGTGTTGACTCGTTTCAGTACCTGATGAAAAATTGCATTTCATGAGCAGCCTACATCTCTGTCCATGTTTTGGTCCTCCAATTTATTAATTTTATCAACACTAGAATCTTATTGTTGGTGATGGAAAAGTATTGGTGTAGAGACATTAAGATTACCTGGTAATAATAGTACTGATAGTTTTTATTAATTTATTTTCAGCAGGTGAAATAGTAAATATTCGGAACTTCGCGTGGAACACAGATGCTCTTCTTCTGATAGGTGATTGCTGTTTACCCTTTACTGTCTATATACATTTCAAAATCCATGTTCACAAGAACGCTGTTTGTTGTTCGCAACAAGCAACATGCAGCCCTATTGCATGTACACATGTGGCTGCAGCAAGTCATATCCCCAAAGCTAAATAAAAACATATCGACAAAATGATCCGGTCGGTAAAGGGTTACATTTTTCAAGTGTCTGTTCGGTTTCACTAACTCTCGCAGTGGCTCAATATTCTATGTTATTTATCAGTTGTGACCTACGTTATTTATCAGTTGTAATCTATGTTATTTATCAGTTGTATTCTATGTTATTTTTCAGTTACATTCTATGTTATTTATCAGTTGTAACTCAGCTACTGCTATCTGTTAATCATACCTGGGTTGTTTCTGGTGACCCTCCTCCTCGTGCATCATATCAGCTCCCCTCAGGAGGCATAGGATAATCAATGGAGTTAGGTTAGTTAAGTGTGTCTATCGTATGCTATGGGGACTGATGTCTCTAGGAGAGGGGCACTGTTAGGTTAATTTAGTCTATAGATAAGCTTTCGGGATTTCTTTCGTGTCCATTTTAATTCTTTCGATTCTATCTCCCCTTATCCCAATCTCATTTTTGTCTTATTTCCTCTTCACGCTTAACTGCGGTTTCTATGCCCAAGGGATTATGTGTGGGAACATACCTTGTGCAAAGATGTTTAAACTCCACGCTGAATGGTCCCTTCTTTCTGCTCTCTTTGGATCATATATCGTGTAAAGAATGAGCTGTAAATTAACTAATAATCTAGTTTGACCATATCAACTTGCTCGCAGAACTCTTAGCAACACTACTGCACTGACTGACACTGACTGACACTAAACAGCGCACTAAACTTCAAAAACAACTCATTCGGTCTTGCATAGGTGGCGCTCAGTGCATCAATACAGAAAATATATCTGTGTTCAAATGTTGCCACCTCTGACAGTGAGACTGATTTTGAACAAATTAAAATGATTGCTTCACGTGTCCTAAAGGACACGTCTGCCGGCGCGGTGTCGTGACGCTTCATGACAGCCTGGACAGCTTCAGTCACTCAGTACTCGGCGTTGGTGCACGATTTGTTCTGGCGTCCATCTATGTTTAGAAGCTAGAAAATATCCGTATATATTGATCATCTTATTCTGTGTTTATTTTTCTATTTTCTATGGCACTGTTCACCAGAATATCCGCTGGCTCTTCCGATAAGTCGCGTCCAAGAAGTCGGCAATTCTTTTTCATTGGGAAATTAAGGCTGACGTGTACGAGTCCTCGATGACTAGTTTTACTGAGCTCGGTGTTGCCAACCACTCCAACTCATAACTTCTGCAAAACTTTTCTTTCAACTTAGATATGGAGCGGAAAAATTGTTTTCGAAACTTCCGTTTCTAGAATTACAGTATCCAACATGAGATAGATTCTTAAAAGTATTGACTAATATTCACTAAGCTCTTCTATTTTTACCTTTCGTTTTTGCAATCCGTGAGTGAAATTACGGTGCCGGATATGTGACAGATTCTTGAAACTATTGACTGATATCCAGTCTGGGCAGTTCTATTTTTGCGTTCATGTTAAGCATTTGGCAAGTAGATCTCCTGGCGGGCGCTGGAGTGCTCTTTAGATGTATTTCTCTCGGACCTCCCCACTTGTGGGGACCCCCGAGGGCCGTGTGCGATAAGGTGATAGCACTCCTCTAAAATTTCCTCCTCTATTTTGACAAATCACCTTCGCTGAGCAGAAATCCTACTCTGACCAATAAAGAAGACACTGAGAAGCTCCGGCGTTCTTTGGCCTTCTTTTGGATTTGAAGCAAATCTCGCGAGCAGAGCTTCCTCTGCCTGAATTAGGCGCGGCCGATGGACCAAGTCTTCTTTAACCGTGATTTTCAAGTGAAATTTGTAGGCGATATGGAGTAGAAATTCTATCATCCCTGGGAAATCATTTCCGGTAGCTGTGTGTTAATAAACTGAACTTTTTAATGTACTTTGCATGTGCAATGTTTAAAGAAACAAAGTTAGAGTTTTTTCGTAAAATTTCTCGTTCGCATGAAAGCTTCCATTTTCGTTATTCTAAGAGTAAGCTTCTCTTCTTTGCACAGTTTGAAAATAATTATTCAAATATATGAAAATCTGACGCACATTATTAAGAGTGAAAAATTGCTTCGTTTGGCAACATATTTTTAAAGTCTTTTTGGGTCAAATGTTCTCCGGAGGCCTTGGAGACAAAATGATCTATTCCAATGTGAACACCTGTAATTTTTTAAAGAGAACGAGTAAAGTTTCACTCAGTCCCTCACAATCGACGCTTGAAATATTTTTTATAACGTTTTTATGCTTCATTTTCATTGGAAAATCCATTGAAGCTTCACCGACGCTCCTTTTCCTTTTCCAAAATACACGAGACGTCTTTCCATACGAATGCCCCGTTTTAATATTAAAGAACATATTTCTTCTATTTCACGAGAAAGCCTGGACCTTGATCAACTTTTCAGTATAATTTTTGCTCTTTTTAAAGCATGTACAGTATTTCACGGCCAGCTTTTGTATCCGATCTTCACGGAGACCTGCTCCCTCACTTGCTAACCAGTTCAGCTCTGCTGTTCTGACATTCGAGGATTACATCGTGCACGTAAAAGAACCTAATGAGTTTGGAAAGCGAGAATACAGCGTGAATTTCTTGTCACTCTAATGCGAGGAATATACTCTCTTTTAAAAAAAAATACCTCAGCTTTTGCTAAGCCTTCGGAACTTCTGCCTTTCGTGCCCAATTTGCTTATTTTCATTTTCATTCCTTCTTCGCTGATGGTTCTCTATCTTTTCTTCCTTTTCCTTCTGAACTTGTTTTTTCTATGCGCAGAGAATCCTAAGTGGGAACACACCTGTGCATTAATTCTTTGATTTATAAAGTCAATGTTAAATAGTCCCTTCTTTTCGTTCTCTTTGGATCACATTTCATGTGTGTAGGGAGATTTAAACTAACTAATAATTTGATCTAATCCAAGAAAAATCGTGTATCGATGCTAAATCAGTATCTTAACAATTTGAAATTCTAGGAGGAAATCGTAATTCGAAAGCTATTGAAATACTATCAAGGTATTTTTTAAATTCTCAGGTTTAATCATTTAGTCTCAGACCGGTCTGATGTGGACTAGAAAATATCCGTCTTGTGTCATATTACGGCTCAATATCCATCTTGTGTCATACGACTGCTCAATATCCGTCGTGTCATATCACGGCTCAATATCCGTCTTGAGTTATATTACGGCTAAATATCCGTCTTGTGTCATACGACGGCTCAATATCCGTCTTGTGTCATACGACGGCTCAATATTCGTCTTGTGTCATACGACGGCTCAATATCCGTCTTGTGTCATATTACGGCTCAATGTCTATCTTGTGTCATATTATGGCTGAATCCCTGTCTTGTGTCACATTATGTCTGGATGCTTGTCTTGTGTCACATTATGCATGAATTCCTGTCTTGTGCTATATTATAGGTGAGCTCATACTTGGATATTACAGCGCAGGTGGTGAATGCTACTCTGTGACATGACTTTCATGAACTCAATTCAAGAGGCGCATTGCGGTTACCGTATGTTTGATATTCCGGTGACATACTCATCAAAACTAGGCTCAATTAAAACTAGGCTCAAAAACGAGAACAGTCGGGGAAAAACGCTTCAATTCGATGGCAGAAGTCACTCGTTCGCGGAGAAATAGTGCTGTGCAATAAGCATTGTACAGTCCTAAGTTAGCCGGAAAGGAATATTCTCGCGAGGCGTGCTTGATAACTAACGTTTGTGGGGCGTTCAGAGACCCGTAAATCTGTTTGCGCAGTATTGTGTGGTCAGGAAGGCGTAGCAGCTTGCGTGCAGGCCTCTAAAATCGTCCAGACCGTCAAAGGTGTTACGAGGGGGCAATGGCGTTCGCTTTGTTCTTATTCGTTAGATCCACGTTTTAAGCTGTCAACGTTCACTGACTACATATGTGGACACCGTGGTTGTTCCATTTACACGGTCTGGGAATTCCCACTACTTCGGTAGTAGGTGCAGCGTTAAAAGGGCTAGAAATTTAGTGAAATCGCACAACGAAAATGCTACGTCATGAGATTTGGTACGTTGTTCATCCGTTAGATATCTAATATATGAGATCATCTTCCAACATTTGTCTAATGAGTTTTCGTAATTTAAACCTGCAATGAGATCAATATCATTCACCATTTTTAAGTATAATTTAAAAGGATGTATTGAAAAAGTAAATTTTCATGTTAGTGTAATACACGAAAAAATTAGAATTTTTTTGTTGAAATGAGACTTATTCTACTTTTAAGCAGATCTGAGCCCTTAGACTGAAGAAAAAACAGACATGTTGAATTTTTTTACCTGTGTTGATACGTTAAAACTGAATGAGAAGTCATACGTATTCATCAAATTTTACATGAAATCGAATTAAAGTAAAATAAAGCATACGATCGCTCTCTTTTACATGAAAATAAAACTGGTTTTCATCACACAGTTTATCGATGTAAAGCTTTTAAATATATATATAAGTATATATATATGTATATATATATTTGCTTTACTTGTTAATGAACACAGTGAATAATAATAATTGGTATTCTTTTTTTGAAAATTTCAGCCAATCAACGCTGGAGAACCTAACACAGCGAATAATGAAATAGGTAATCTTTCTTGAAAATTTCAGCCAATCAAACAGGAGAAATTCATCGTAAATCAAATTCGTTTCATTACGTCGATTAAATACATTTGAAATTCAATATCACAATAATTATCTTGTATCCAAAAATGAACCGCTGGAATTATTCAACGTAACTCGAGATAGACGAATGAAGCTTTGAACAATTGACGCTCGCATCGACAGAAGGATCGGTGAGAGAAGTAATCGCTCATGTTATACCTGAAGGCAACATCGCGCAATGTTTAAAAAACAAATTAAAGCTTTCACCTCTCAAAAAAGAGTTCTAACTCAAATATACGGGTTCACAATCTAATATTAACCACGTTGAGCATATTCAGATATCCCAGATATTTCCGAGTCAGCTCGACCGAGGTCCGTTGATGCGTCTCCTGTACGAGTATGTGCCTCGGCACCGCGCGGTCTTGCCTCAAAAGTAGGGCTTCCGGGGAATGTGCGGAGACCCACTTGGTCCATAGACCGCTGTTGCTCTGCAAATTATTCTGATTGGATATTCATGAAGGAACTAAAAGGTTGCGTCGATATAACTGCCGCACGGCGAAGCGCTGTGGGCAAGCAGCCTGCAGGAGCTTCTAGTTATCGTCAGAATATAAAGGAAGACCAATAAGTATACTGACAGATTTCTTCTCGTCAATGTAAGGGCCCCCAGGATCATTCTCTCTTATAGGGTGTGTTAAAAATAAATTGGATGTTCATGTTTAACTAGAGTGGGTAATGTGTAAAACTAGGCGCAATAATCAGTATGTGCATAGAAAACTACAGCTGTGTGATTGGAACTATTCAGATTATGCAAGTAAAGTGCAATGGCTTTCGCCCGTTTCATTCGCTGGACGTCAAGATGTCCGATCATGGTGATTTACTGGCTTCTTATGGTAAACTTCACCCACTTATTGGTAACAATTTTTTTGGAACTTCTAGGAGTTGTGTGCCTGATCGGTGGTTGGGAGGTGCAAATAAGGGTACAGTTTTTCCTCATAAAGCGCTCGATCGGTTTCACCGTACAACCGCTCTAAAGTCGATCCCCTCGCCCTTCACTTTCCCCTTCCCTCTTCTTCCCGCAGAGAGGTGTCAACTACAGCGAGCATCAGTTAGCACGAAAATATTTGTAAGTGGAAGGAAATTGAGCGTGTTATAAGAATCAGATAAGAAGATAGAGGCATTTTTTGTATGAATAGAATCTTGTGCTCCTTGATGCGGTAGAGGATTCTATGTGTTTGTATTTCAAACCCTTCTCCCCTCTCCTTCACCCTGAGAAACATGGATGGTCATCACGCTAAAAAGACCGAAGGCTTCTTCTTTAGTCTTCATGACTAACATTCCTGATATGATGTAGAGGCTCAGCTGTAAACGACGGTGATAAGATTGCGTAATCTTACATAAATTTGTTCACTAGAAGACCTATCAGGATAGTAGACTTTATTCGACTCCAACCGCAGAATGATACTTTAGAACAGCGTTTTACAACCTCTTTACTACCAAGTAACACTCGCATTTAACAAAATAGGTTAGATATGATGTTGTCTCTATTACAATACTACAATAGCCAAGAATATATTGTGCGCTTAAGTAATATGATTTACATAAAATTAATAAAAATTCAAAATGCATTAGCTTATTTCACTTGTTCTTGAGGAACCGTTTGGGATTTGAAGATTCCACAAAACCCAAGTTGAAAAACGCTGCTTCAAAGGAACGTTAAATACTTAAGTGAACTACAGACAGAGAACGTCTTCGTGAAAACGATTTCGGACCCTGAAGTTGTGTCAACGAGCTTGTTTTTCTAAAATCGTCCTCATTGCCATGTGAACAATAAACCTAAGCAACTTGGCTCTCCCCCCCCCCTCAGCTCATTCTTCCCAAAGCTCGTTCATAATANCCCCCCCCCAGCTCATTCTTCCCAAAGCTCGTTCATAATATGGAACAGGAGTCGCTTCGAGGTTTCTTGATGCTGATAAAAGGCTTTGTTGACGGCGCTTTTGTTTAGCGGGAGGTCAGTGCGGTCGTAAATTGGCCAAGTAATTCACCCTTTCTAAAACCAGTCCTAGTTCAAGCCAAGATGCTCTCACCTCAAACCCACTGACCAGTGACGCCTTGTGTAAAGTAATTTTCGCCCATAGCGAACCTAAGTGATTGAAAATCGGTTGCACTTCTAGGCATCCTAAAACAAAACTGTTCTTCAGGTTATTCCAAAAAAAGCCCTGAAAATTCACTTCAATTGATTTCCTGACAAATTCTGGAGACAGCATATTTTTTCCGTGTTCACTAACAGAAGAAAGCATATCTCGAAATCCCATCAGTTCTCTGCTGCTTTAGGAGTAACACATTTTGCGATGTAGGAAATATTAACAAATCTTTGAGCATCAGCGACGAGGGATGCATGATGGCGCAAGAAATAAACGTCTGCAGGACAAAAAAAACCACGTCGCCCTCTGGTGCACCTCACCAGAGCTCATCATGTCCAGTCGGGATTCCAAATTCCAGTCATGATTCGAAATTCCGGTCAGGATTCGAAATTCCAGTCGGGATTCGTAATTCCAGTCAGGATTCGAAATTCCAGTGGGGATTTCTGTCCAGTCGGGATTCGAAATGCGAAGTTTTCAAACGAAAGCCGAAAACGACTCTGACGTGTATAGATTTGTTTTCTCACATTCTGATGCAATGGCACTCGTTGCCTTCGTTTTCCTTCGATGTGTGAATGACGCTCATGGCGATGCTCAGCTTTTGATTCATACCCCGGTTTTTATTTTTTATTTGCTCTGATTTTTGGAATTTCTTAGTTGATGTATTTCATGCGGAATTTGTTCTGACATTTTTGAACATGCTCGAGTGGCGACAATTTTCCAAATCAGGTGAGATGACAAGCGTAAGTATATATATATATATATATATATATACACACATATATGGGCTTATTTCAAGTTCCTATTCAGTTTTTATTAATCTTTTGTACAAGATTTTAAATAAGGGAATATCCAGTTTGTTGGAAAACTGCTATTTTGAGTTGATTAAGACTTGGTTTTCATTTAAACTCAAATTCATCTATAGTTCTTCCTTGAGTTTACAAATGCAAAACCTATGAGTGCGTCTAGCTCAGTGTTTGGTGACTACATAGAATCGCATTAATTGGTACCGAACTTTTTTTTTCGCGTAGTTTTATCGCAAACTCCTCACGGATGATTTGAATAAGCTTCGAAAGTTACTTTTTTGATGATGTAATGACTCGCCTTTTTCAGTGATATTCAAAACCCTTCATTGGCTTATACATAGCGTCAACACTACATAAATTCGGCTCGAAATTTCTAGCTATGTTTTTAAGGCTGAAAAAATAAACCAGACAAACTCGATCACCGGGCAAAACTCTATCCATATTTTTCTTGAAGACACCTCGATGAAGTTCGGTTCATATCTTTAAAGTCACAACGCTAGAAAAAGAAGCATTACCAGTAAGCGAGTAAGAATGAGATGAACATTCTAAGAGCCAAAACGTGAATTTAATAAGGAAAGATGTGTGTCGCTGCCCCACGCTGCACATCACTACCCCCCCGCTGCACATCACTAC
>VOMN01023092.1:0-15931 GCA_014899125.1 Orchestia grillus | reverse complement strand
TAGGTGACCCAATGATTTTGAAAATGTAAATAAATCTTGAGTTTTAAGAATATAATTTGGAAAATTTCGAAATGCTCCATGAACAAAATGTGTTTTTTCATCCAGTTATATATGTGAGCCAAATTTGAAACAGATCCGTTCTATAAAAAAGTTTTTTCAACTCGCCACGGTACCCTTCAGACGGTCCCCTTCACATGGTCCCCTTCACACGGTCCCCTTCACACGGTCCCCTTCACACGGTCCCTTTCACACGGTCCCTTTCACACGGTCCCTTTCACACTGTCCTCTTCACACGGTCCCTTTCACACAGTCCTCTTCACGCGATACTTCACACGGTGCCCTCTACACGGTCCCCTTCACACGGTCCCTTCTACACGGTCTCCTTCACACGGTCCCCTTCACACGGTCCCCTCTACACGGTCACCCTCGGTTACGCAGACCGAATGAATGCACCGCCGGCCATGTCGGGGTAATTCTTTATGGGGTCAACAGGTTAAACTTCCCTCTCCCAAAGGCAACTCGTGAAATGTAGCCCATGCGCTCACATGAAATGCAGCCTATGCGCTCACATAAAGTGCAGCGTATACGCTCATGGGACATGCAGCCTATGCANCTATGCGCTCACATGAAGTGCAGCGTATACGCTCATGGGACATGCAACCTATGCGCTCACAGATCGTACAGACGCCCGAGAATCAAACAATGGGCCTCTTCAATCGAAGGGAAGCGCGCTGTACACTGCGCCACAGAGCCCCTTCTATATTTCCCTTTGCGAGTGTACAGCAGGCGAGCTGCAAGTAAATTTCGCATAATTTTCGTTAAAAGGTCAGAAGGTTACTAAACATCATCCGGCCCATCGTCTAGACTACTTTTTTAACTCGAAGGTCAAAACTTTTGAGGTCCTTGATTAGTCCAGTGGGTTACACAGTCATTTAAACTTGAGCAGCAATGACAAAAGCGTCAAATGTATGCATGTTATTAATATTTCCTAGCCCTAAATAATGTTCGTCATTTCCAAGTAGAGCACGGACCATGTAACCTGAAATCAATGAAAAATTTACGCTCGCGGACCAATGAACTTACACAAATTGCCCCAGCTAATTAAAATTACAGCGCGAGGTTCCTCCAGGCAGAAATGCACAGTATCCCATCCTATCGCACGTAGTCTCCGCAGAACATACACTACAGTTAGTATTCACGTAGGAGTAGAGCTCGACGTTGTAGTTCAGCTTTAAAAATATAAAACGCAATATCACACGAGTAGCGATCTCTTAACACTCGGCCAGAATTTGAACGGACTTGCAGGCGACGGCCGGACAAATGCCGCACGCTGCATGTTGCAACTGTGTCTCGTGAACTAATGAGAAATGATTAAGTCTTAGTGATCATATTAGGATGAGGCCTGAATGTGCTTGCTCAAGCTGAAGAATATGAATGGTGTCTCTAGGAAACTGGATGCCTTCCTCATTGAAAAGAAAATTCTCTAATTAGCATCTCATGCACTACTTTATATACCTACAGAATTCGTGAAAAATTAATTTTTATTCTATAGAGCTTTGCCGTTACCCAGGCCGTAGAATGGTGCAGTGGGAGTCTATGCTGACGGTGACAGGACTAGGATAGGGTGCGAGACTACATAGAGGCACAAAAGTTGCCCCACAAAAATTCTACAAACACGCGCAGATGCTTCCAGGACGAACGTTGAACAGCAATTATATTGCAAGGGCTGCGCAGGGAAAGAAAACTGGCTCTATATGTCAGTGATGTACTTATTTTTGTCAACAACGGCTAGCTTCCTGATAAAGGGGAGAATGCACGGGCATTTTATTTAAATAATTACCATAATAGTAACTTTGACACACAAACAAAGCACACACGTTCCATCCCGCTACATTCACTCTCACACACATCCCTTTTATGACGAGGACGAAGTAATCAGGCTTCAGAACATGGCTTTCATCTCTACTGAAATTAACGAGTAAGATTTTTGCTTTAGCATTAGGCTAGAAACACATTAACTGAAAGAAATATCACATAAGCAACAGCGACCCACAGCTCTCGCTTTATCATGGAAATGAGCGTCTGCCAGGGAGCCTTTGAAGTCGATTGATCGATGCAAAAATATTGCGTTCAAAGATCCTGATGAGGTTGCGAGGGACGCTGTAGTTGTCTCGTGTATGTTGCCTCTTTTATTTCTATATTTCTTTTTCATTTACTTTATTTTTCAGAAAGAACAAATTGAGTTTATACAAAAAGAAGCTTTTCCTCATTCAAAGAAAGCCATCCGGAAAATTGCATTGTGACGAGCCAGTGAAGATGAGGCGGCCGCAATTAATATTGCAGTTCGTCTCTTTCGTTGCCAGCTAAATTCTTAAATGTTGCTAAAGCATTTGCCCTTTAAATGATCACAGTGTACGTGCCCCTTCAAAAAACACTAAGTCTCTGGTTAACAGATGAAGACCTCAAGCATATACTGCTATATTTTATCCGCTTCCTCCTAGTTCTAAAATAATTGAAACTTCTCAAACTTAAATTATGAAATTTTTTCGCCCCCTTTTAGGTTTCCGAAAGGGTACAATTCAAATTTAGCTTTGCATTTCTCGTAAGAAACAATGCAACATAACTTTCTGCATCTTAACAGTTGTTTGAAAGAATAATGAATTTCAGAACAGGATGACTTTACAGACACTTCAGGAAAGGAGTCCAAAATTCAAGCTAGCAAGTTAGACGTTGGGTGTGCAAAAAAATATTTCCGAAATGCTTAGACACCTTCAACGCGTTATTTTCACATGATCAATTTACTATCGTAACCGCTCAATGAATTTAGTACAGTCGTCCCCTACAGAGAGCGCTAGATCGATTCCAGCAAACAACTGCGCTACAGTAGTGCTCCGCATAGAGCGGGATGGACTAGTGCGAACTTTAAATAGTACGGGAAATATTTGTGTCGTAAGAAGCATATAAAGCGTGATCATGAAAAGCAAATAAGAAGATTTCAAAGTTCTGCGGTTGTTCCTGATGTTGATCTAGCACCCCATGAGGGGGAAAACTGTAATTTGATGTGTTGATCTCACTGATCGAAGACAATAATGATAGAATAAAAAAGAGAAATGTAAAATGGCATGCGAGTATTCAGTCATTCATCAATGATGAGGCGTGTATTTAGCCAAGATGCACTGACAAGAACAGACAGAGTCAGTGCAGCAGCGACGTTTCCCAGTATCCAGCCCAAGAACCATACATTACAAGAGATCATGAATTCAAGTACGGAGATATCAAGTTCTTTGTGCCAAAAATTTCAATTGATGAATGAAATTGTTAACACTTTCTCTGCCTCGCTTTCTGACTTTTCTGAGTGATTTTTTACTATGTCATCAATGGAAAATCTGGATATCCCACTAGCCTTGAGACTGAAGAATACAACAATGAGCGTAACAGCATTGCGCTCCGGCGCATTAGACAGCACTTCATGTGTTCTCGAGCGTTCAAATGTACTCGAATATTCTGTAAATATTCTCGAGTTTTCTCCAGGAATTTTTAAAGTATTCTCAGGGCTCGAAATCAGAGAACAAAGAGGTTTCTCCAGATACTAAAGAGTCTAAGATTTTACTTAAGACCTTATAGAAGCAAAAAAATTATTTCTCACATGACGTTTTGAGTTTTGTTTTTAAAAGAAAAATACTTGTTTGACAACATTCCTACTTTTTTTAAGAGGTTAATTAGACAATTATTTAACAGTTTTTCCACGGCACATCACCTCGAAGACAGGAAAATTTTACAGCCCACTATTACAATAGCATTATTTCATACGTCGGTGGAAACAAGTCCATATACAAAAATTGTATTCACTAAGATGAAAATCTTCATATTGCAAACTTAGAAAGTATTTCCCCACTGCACGTGATTATCCAACACTGAAGACATTTCCCGTAATATAGCAAAGTTCCTAAAGTCAAGAGAGCACAAAACTATGAATGAAAGAAAACAAATAGAGTAAGAAGCATACCTGAAGTTCTTGAAGTAAAAAATGAAACTCCAACATTAAAAAAATACAAAAAACAACAACGCGTTAGAAGGACAGTAAAAGTTTCATCACTCACCAACAGTTCACATTTCAAAGTAAGGCTCGCAATCGCGTTGGGACGGCAGAGTTGGAACGGCTTCCAGTTGCGCAGGCCCAAGCGGCAGCACTGCCCGCACTGCAGTTCCGGCCCCGAGGCGACCGGTAACCAATAAGTGGCTTTCGTGCTCTCCGCAACAAATTCCGAAAGCTGGTTGTCAAACTTCGAGAATTGCCGCAGAATTGGAGAACTTTACCAATTTAACACATACTGTAGATTCTGTATGCAGTGCGCTCGTATACGGATAACCAAGGGACTGTTTCACAGTGATATATTATATTGATTTCTTGGTGATGCCAGGTGTTTCCTTTTGCAGTGCAAGGACTAAGAGAATCAATGAAACGTGTGGGAAAGGAAAGTCAATACCGTTTATAGACCTAACTGCTCAATACGAGTTTAACTTTTTCGCCGCCAAGTTAGGGAGGGACGAGCCAACTCAAATCAAACACTTGGCGAGTTTACTAAGGTGAAGTTGAAATTCGAGTTAGCTTCAGAGGACTGAATTAATTTTTCTATAACGCTGCATTTAGCTTTGTACGAAAAATTAGCTGAAGCCTTATGTATAGATGAATAAGGTAGCATTAAGGTTTTTGCAAAACACAAGTAGCATCATGAATTTGAAGCCTTTATACTCTTATTACGGTCATATTGGTTGATACAGAGTCAAGGATTCATCACAATTAAGAGCCGAGACCACAGCATACTACCACAAGTTCATTTAATTTTGTTTGTATGCGATGGACAAAAAATTGATTTTTTGGTTGAGCGATACGTGCAAACACAGCGAACGACGCATGTGACGTAGAGACATCATGCAGTCATCGGTCAGAAAAATTACAATTTCGCGTCGAGAGACACGTCACATTCCGAAATTCTGCTCCCAAGAATACAAGCGTAGCTATTTTTTCGTGCGTAAACGTGGCTTGAGTCTAATGAATACGAAAAAAATATCCAGTCGCTGCACTTTTTATGAATTTGCATCAGGGTTTTTTTGTTTACTTATCTAGCAATTTATTTCCAGAGTGAATTCACTTGCAGATAAAGGCTTGCGCGCATCTATCGTGTGGCATAAATCGCGAGTTTCTGTTTAAGAACGAACGGCCCTAGAATTTGGACATGTAAACTAGAACGTGCCAAAATGCTGCCTTTTACCAAACAAGCGACATTACGCAGGAAAACGATGCACGACACTAAATGAGATTAATCCCACCCCAAGCAGGTTTTCAAGCAAAAACGCGCAATTTTTAGACGACTTTTTATTTCCTGCAGATTTATAAGAACACTCGGGAATGATCGGTTGTGTCGAGAGAAGTCAAGGCAGGACTAGTAAACTTGATTCAAGATTCAATTTCTAAAACGAAATTTTGATGAATTTGCTCGTCCTCAATTGAGAAATGTCACAAGTTGGGGGGGAGGAGAAGGAGTTCACTCGCCCTCGCCCGGTGAGGGCCTACAAGCGCTCGTGATTAGCTTGCCGGACCTTCGGCCATTGCTGTGAGTTTTTAACCAAAATTCGAGTTGCAAAACACTTCGAACTGAATTGAAGGATAATTTCTGGAGCCCTGAAATGACAGGTTCGCTGCTCCAGCGTTGCCCTGCTTCACAGGGGTGGCTGTAGCCCAGCAGGCCAAACGCCTTGAAATAGATTCTTAGAGTTCTGAAGTCGACTTCTGGGGCCTTGAAATAGATTCCTAGAGCACTGAAGTTAATTTTTAGAGCCCTGAAGTCTGTTTTACACCACTGGAGTCAATTTTTCTAGAGCCGTGAAGTGACGTCTGCAGCTCCTGCGCTGCACTGCCCCACGGCGCTGCCAAACCATACCAGAACCTTTGTAACGACCGGGAAAAGTCCAAATTTTTGGGTGACATCCGAGGCAACAAATACTGTATAGAAGCTTAGCAAAGAGCCGCAGCAGCAGCGACGGCAGCGCGACATGAACACTTCACCTTTGATGAGCTGACTTGAATTACGCTACGCTGAAGATGAGCTGAATTGAATTACGCTAAGCTGAAGCCCCAGTTCCTGACTTCATTTAAAAAAAACACTTGTTTCAGTGATCCAATTAATTTCTACTCATATTATTTGATGATAATTATCACAATTAGTTAGTTTAAGGGTCCATAGACACATGAAATGCGATATCAAGTGAGAGATGAGGTGGGACCATTTATTTTGGACTGAAAAGAACAGGGCATCTATGCACAAGGTGTGTTCCTTCACAGGATTCTTTGCGCATAGAAACAGCGAGCTAGGAATGAAAAAGAAAAAATAGATAAAACATAGCGAAAAAGGTGTAAAAATTTGAAGAAGTAAAGTGAGCACGGAAGATTGAAGTCCCGAAGATTTATCAACATCGGAGGTAACCGAACATTGCCCCCTCCCCCGTTGGGACGCCAGTCCCCATAGTATACGATAGACAAACGTATGTAACCTAACCCTAACCTATTCAGGGCCCCCCGAGGGGACTTCCTGAGGATTCACTTCTGTAGACGACTCTTCTATTCGTCGTGAATATTCTATTCAAACAGAACTTTCCTGGTGATAGAACTCAATTTTTGAGGAGCTAACTTCAAAATGAGAGAAGAGCTTAACTTTAAATTAACTACTGAACTTTCTCATTCACGAACAAGAATTTTAATTAACCTAATATTTTTTAAATGGTATGATATTATACACTTCTAATTGGAATGACTTCAAAATCATTTCCATGAGCCAGTTTCATTTCTTGACTCGAAATAACTAACAAGTAAAACCTGCAATGGTATCAACGAACCGCACTATTTCACAGAAATTTCTTCGCTGAGAATTTTTTAGAGAAATTCTCGGTTAATTAACATTTAGTCAGAGAACAACTTCGTTTTTGGGAATTTCTTGACATTTTTTCAGGGACTTCCCTCAGATTAATTTTCTGTTTATTGGGAAATTCCAAAAATTCCTCCTTCAACAAGAAAATCTACAGGGTTATTTCAAGTTTAAGATTTTTCTCGAGAGATTTCTCAATAGATTAACGTTACATCCAATAATTTGCTCGCTCAGCAACAGACAGTACATGTACTCTCCGCTGAAAAACCTTAATTCTTCGTTAGGGAACGTTTCTCACATAAACTAATTTTCGCTCGCCAGTGACCTCATTAGAAATCCATTAGCAGATGCACCGCAATGGTTAATGGGCAACACGCAAGCTCTCACAGAGCGCTTCCTTTCTGCATCAGGAAAGGCCCGATCGACCTGTTTTTGCCGGCAGTCTGGCGCTGCTGTTAATTCATCATATTCTGCGATGGTAAAACTATTTTTTGGGGCTCAAAAAATCATTAGGAATCAGAAATAGCAAAAACTCGATGTAGATCAACGGAGGACGGAGACTAATTTCGGTTTTGAACTCTAATACAGAGTTAAGTAATTATTTATTAGAATAAGGGACGCCCAGGATCCATATTGTACGGTAAATGTTCGGAAACATCCACTGGGCTTTTATATTTATCCTATTACCCAAGCTGTCCGATCGCTGTTTCATCCATTATAATCCTGGTCTCGGTTAAACTTTCCTCTTCAATATTGCAAGTATTTATGTTATGCGTAGCCTATTTACGGCGTAGCATGTCATTTGTCCAAAATTTTTGTTGTTTCATCCCTTGAAAAAGCGCGCTGCTTAAGCGTGCCAAAGCTTGGGTAATAGATATACAAGCACACTGGATGTTTCCCGATATTTCCCTACAGAGTTAGGTTAATGCGCAGTTGCATGCATTAAATGCAAGGAAGAAAACAAAGAGCAAAAAAAGTTGTCCAATCTTAGCCGATTAAACTGCGAGAAAAATATCCATGCTGATTATTTCATTCCCAATAACGTTCATGTATTTTTAGGCTCAATCCGGATTCAATTTTTTTGTTGCCGAGTCATTATATGACGAAGAAAAAAAACTTATCCGCGCCAAGTTCCAAACCTCGCCTCACTTCCTAGCATCCTCCTCCCCCATCGGCCTGACTCCAGCCACACGATGTTTGGATCAGTAGTGCACAAAAAATTTACATGAGTACAACATTATGAGAACGCCGACTGCGTACTGTAAGTACATCTTCAATTTATTTATGCCATGAATGTTGCATCAGACGAGAGGAAGGGAAACGCTCGCCTGCGGAAGGCAGTTCGCTTTTTACACCGCGCTGAGAGGAATCTCAACCGATAGCATCGTTTTCATGTTCTCAGAAAGCAAATTTCAAGATTTTCAAATGCGTAATACGAAAAGAAGGCTGAAAGTCTATAAGTTTTAGAGGTAACTATGATAACGAAGATGAACAAAATTATACAAAGATGAACAAAATGTCCCTTCATGAGGAAGGATTTTCATTTCGTAACATGAATACGTCAAATATTTTGTAAGCTTTCGACCACATGGTATCAAATAGGAAGAAATAAAAATGAAACATAAATTAAATTATCACTAAAAAACAGTGAGCATTAACATCGTTTCAAGCACACGTTCAGTTGTACGACAGCGGCATGAAAACGTCAAACGAACGCACAGGTCAATAGAGAGCTGCGTATCTAAGATACGCTCGTCCGCCTGAGCGCCCTCGCCGCTTTCAGGTATCAGCTGATGGCATCTACGATCGAGCTGGGAGGCTTTGGAAGGGTTCAAAAACGGCTTTTTATCGTGTATAGGCAAGATTGGAGAGGGGTTTCTCCCCTCAGTTCCTCTTTGGGCATAACAATCATGATGAGAGGCAACGCGTCGAAGCCATACACACAGGAAATCACTTCAGTGCACAGGGAAACAAGGTTTGTTTTTGGTCGTTTTTCAAAATTGTTTCATCTAGTTTAGTTGCAACGGCCTTCGCTTTGATGTCAAAATACATATATTACATCGCAGTGAACTGAAAAGGCGTGGCACGGCGCACTTCCATAAAAACTGCGCACGAATATTTGATAAGGGGCATGAGAGATGCTACATAATCCAGTGAGATGTTTGGCAAGGATGAAAGAATTGCATTTCCATGAGAAATCTGTTCAAAATTATTAGCCGGAATGTATACACCAAGAACACCAATACATTTTTCTCGTATTTTTTCTTTCCTTCTGCGGGTAGAACTTTAACAAAGTATAATAAAAAGAAAATAACATAAATAAGCAAATAAGATACTACTAAAATAATAATAACAAAAGTAGGAATTACACAAATAACAATGATAATGACAATAGAAACGGATACCACTACAGACTCATTTTAAAGTGTTATTTCACAGCTTACCGTGTGAACAAAGCACAGCGGCGAATGAGTTTAAGCTCGAACTGCTGAAGTTATCCATTAATATTCCCATACAGAATTTAAAGCTGGCAAAAAGGAAGTCGGAGACAATTAAGGAAGAGTTGACGGGGCATCTTTATGTGCAAACGAGCGCGGCTCAGACCCTCATCAGAGATGCATCTCCAGCTGCAGAATTATAAATGAGCTGCACAATTGCATATTAAATTTTCTCATGTGATTCATAATGCGAGGGCGCGGGAGTGCTTTCCCTCATCTATACTCCAATGGATGCACAGTTAGGAAAATGAGAGCGCGGCCTGCACTCGTAAATCGAGCACACTAACTTCAGTAAAATTATAACTCAGCTTCATGAAGTCAGTAGTAGACACTGTCCACTCGCGCTATGGCTGAGCTATAACTCACAGCCTCGCTGTAGCAGAGACTCCCAGAAATTCAATTCTTCTTTCAAGGGTATTTTTTTCATAATGCAGGTTACAGTGGTTACGTTAGAGGGCAATAGACGCAGAGGAAGACGAAGAAGAAGAAAGAGCAGAAGAAGAACATTAAGAGTTGAAGAATTGGTATGCTAGTGATGCCAATAAGCCAAAAGGGGCCAGAAAACTCTGATACATTTGAGTATCTCCATGAGACAATGTACTTAGAGCACATGCAACGAAACACTTCCCTCTGCTCCCGAGAAAAAGGATGGGGAAGTTGTTAAGACAGGTGTGAAAACAGGGCACGAAGAATAGCTAAAAATATTGTTTCATACTGTACTGAATATTTGTTAAGCCAGTCAGAAAACTGAGGCCGTTAAGATGAAAGTATATGTGAGAGAACAGTGTATGAGATATTCATGAGGACGGCTGTATGCACGGAACGTCAGCTAACCTCTCTCTCGATCGCGAATAAGAACATGGCAAAGCGTTGCAATAAGTTCCTAGACGTAGCACACATTTAACAAATACCAAAGACTGGAGGAGCGCAAAGTCCTAAGTATTTACAGCAGAAAATAGCAAGAGCGTATGTGCACGAGTACACACCGTCAGCTTGGCGAGTCTGTGTGACTAACAAATTTTAAAGTTAAATGGTTTTTACAATAGTTACTCCGCCTCTCAACTGGAATCATTACATACCTCACAGAGACGATCAACTTTGTTTACTAAAGCAGCGAAATTTTCTTTATCGATCATATTGAACTACAACGGGAGGCTGACGAGAGCAGACTCAAATCACGAGAATATCAAACTCTTCTTGACGTGCCACAGGAGAAGATTGTCTCGACAAAACAGTAGAAAGAATTTAGCTTTTATGTTGATGAACCTCTAACATCAAAATCCATCTTGACATAGTACGTTGGAAGAATTATTGAAACAAAGCGACTGAATGAATTTCGATTTTTTATCGTGATGAATCTAAAGAAATAAAGCCTGGCGAAAATGTTTCAAAATAGTACCTTTGGAAGACAGTAATTACTTCTGTTGTGCCCTGAGCCTCGCTTCTGACACACATAAATAAGTTTCAGATGCTACACTTTGATAATAAAACGAAAAATCTTGGCCAAGAAAAGCCATTAAGGGCAGCCCGAGGCTTTGGAGCTTATCTCGAGAGCTGAGTCATGCAACGACGCCAACTGTGAACAAAAAATGGCTGATAATTAAAACCAAACACGCAGTAAATAGCCGCAACAAGTATCATTAGGGGCAACGTCTGGCGTCCGACTTCCACTAAATTAATCAGAAGTTTTGAGCTTGACAATTGAAACTAGAACATTTTACAGGGCAGCTAACCAGCAGCGAGATGAAACACAGCTGCAGTTCCAAGGAGCCATGAAACTGCGCAAAACTGCGCAAACTCCTGGATTGGTGACATAAAATCTTGGAAGCACTTCGGCAGCGACGGTAATCACTGGTTCAGACTTTTGACTCCTGCCTTATCCGGCGATAACTGTAATTTGGTCAGTGCCTAGCGCACTTGGAATATTCATTCACTTTATAAATGGTACTATGAGACAAAATGACACTTGCTAATTTACTTTTTGAGCATAGAAACTACCTTGTCCATGTTGAGTAATAAAAAATTTTTTTTCCACTTCAACTGTCAAGACTATATTTTGTTGCAACAACTATTTCGCTCAACCAAAGCAAAATAGCACCAAGTTAAAATACGACTTGTAGCGTAGATATTTGCACTAACAAGCAAGTTCAAAAGATGAAAAGAATATCTTTCTACCGATAGTAAGCTGCAAGGGAAGCAAAATTTCTGTGGTGCAGAGAAATAACGTTTTGCCCCACACACTCACACATTTTACGAGACGGTAGCCCTTGTATACGAAAACAACACAGGTTTCGGAAAGAATGAAATAAAATTGTGCCACGAACATATCACACTACACGCGAAACATCAATTAGGCCACCCACCCGAATAGAACCACGTGCGCCAATGGAGCCAAAATCGCCAACACGCACCATCGCAGGCGCACACAAGCGTAGACTCACACGACAAAACACAAGAACACACAAATTTCTCATCTCACACAGCAGTGTCACTCCGTACATGAGGAGGTTAATAGAGAAACAGAATATTTCTATAAATTATGGCATATCACGCCACACCAGGATGAAATTACCGTTCATTGGACAATAAAGTTAGTGCAACAACAGCGATACACGCGCAGGTGTGGCACACAGGCAGACCAGAACGAATAAGTCACAAATTCATCGCTTTGAACTGAACTTTCTTTCCGGGGGCGCGAAGCAGTGAAGTTAGCTGAACATTGGGGCATTAGCAGCGTCGCTGGGGCAATTAAGCCTGCCGTAAAAACAATAAAAAGAAACATCATTACAGCGAAAGAAGTCGCCGAATTTATCGACTGCAGTCTCGGCTCCGGAAGCTTAAAAATGAGCACATTGACCGAAATAAAAAAGATTCGGTCGCCCTAGCGACTGGAGGGATTAGGACTCCATGAACACAGCGGGGGTAGGGAATAAAGTGTGCTAACCTCCTACGGGACTTGAAGCTCGTACGCGAAAGAGAGCCACTATGTACGAGAGAGGAAGGAACATTTGCAGCGGGTTTCCATTACGTGCTCATCTGACTAAGAAGGGCTGCACTGCCGCTTTTGGAGTCCTGGATTCGCAGGTAGAACGAGCACTGATGCAAACGTACGTTTCAGTACGTTGTTGGCAGACTCGCTGCACGTTGCATGAGAGCGACTAAGCGCGAAGTGGAATACGATTCTCTGCGTCGTGAAAAATTGATCTGCTCTGGTAGAGGTTCGACGTTATCATAACCTGACTTCACAGTACTTCGAAAATTTCATTTACCAAAATATGGAACACTAACTCAGGTGCTAAAACACGTTAGTTTGAGTTTACAGACGAATATGTCGCCGTATTTCAAGAAATTCTCGAGTAAAAGCGATACCTACGATCTCCGATTCTATTTAGAGAAATCCTTTCCCTGTCTCTACATCCGTCGTTAGACAATACCGGGTGTGAATACACCGGCCGTGATTATACCGCTGGATTGAATTATACCGAGTGCGATTATACCGAGTGCGATTATACCGAGTATGATGATAGGATTATAGGTTCGTTTTTTGGAATGAGTGCAAAGATCAAGATGGAATTTGGGTTCGTGCAGGAAAAGAGCAAAAAAAAGTACAAGAGGATGAAAAGAATTTGAGAGCATGAAATAAAAGAGAGGAAGTGATGGAAAACAGCGCATGCTCAAGAAATTTAAGAATGAAAGAGGGTGTCCTGTATGCAGTGAATGAAGAAAACGGAAGGCCATGTCGTGTAAGCAGAAGTTGAAATAAATCAAAGGCCTTGTCGTGTATGCAGAAGTTGAAATAAATCAAAGGCCTTGTCGTGTACGCAGAAGTTGAAATAAATCAAAGGCCATGTCGTGTATGCAGAAGTTGAAACAAATCAAAGGCCATGTCGTGTATGCAGAAGTTGAAATAAATCAAAGGCCATGCCGTGTATGCAGAAGTTGAAATAAATCAAATGCCATGTCGTGTATGCAGAATTTGAAACAAATCAAAAACTATGTCGTATATGCAGAAGTCCAAAGAAATCAAAGATTGCGTCATATACCATACGAATGGAGGAGAAAAAAGGAACGAAAGATTTCATCGTGCGCGCATGTGATGAAGTAAAGGAAAGATGCCGAGCTCACACGGCGGGAGACACAGCACACGAAACACAGGACGATTTCTGACAGAGCAAAACCGCGAAGGTCAGAGAAGAAGGAACCCAAATAGCTCGACCCAACGGCGCACAAGGAGGAAAGCCTCAGCGGGAGCACGGTGTGGCCATGTGGGAAGGTGCGTGAACGACCACCCCGGAAAATGAACGGTGGGATGTCCAACGAGAGCAAGAGCGACTCCTTGAGGGGAACACCAAATCAGGTACAATGATGAGTACGATAGCAAAAAAGAAAAAACGCAGGGCACCACGTGTATTTAATGCAGAAAGTGAAAAGTAACGTACACGAGCATTAAAAGTAATGAAACTTCATTTCAATAAACTTGGGATACAGTATAACATAGAGTCTTAAATATGTTTTAATCACTGTCAGGACGCGTGAGTGATGTAAGGAATGTGAGGTTTAGGTTTAGTTTCCCAAGATAAGCAAGCGCTCCATGGTTGCACGAAAATCCACTTGCGTAGCCGGGTGCCGAACCTGGGTCTTTTAAGTCGCGAGCAGAGCGCGTAACCACTGCGCCGCGGCGAGAGATACAATAGAAACGAAGTCGGAAAAAAATAAAATGGAAGCCGATGAGAATGAGCCCCCAGGCAGGCAAAGCCGCCGCATGTTACTCCCTCTGAGAATCAAATTACCGTCTGACGTAAAGGCCGTAGCCGTCACAAGCGCGCAAACTGCTACGTAAAATTCACGGGGAAAACAAACACAATTACGAAACGCAACAACAACAACAAATAGACGCCCGGCGTGAACCAAACGTGGGGAAAACGTTTTTATTTCACAAGTTGTTAGGACATTTGCTTTCAATTCCAGCCGGCAGCTGCTGTGTGTTCAGGAGTCGTACGTAACAAACAGGTTCATTTTCCGCTCAAGTAATATAAAAGAGCTCCTATCAGCGCTCAAAGAGTATAAAAACAGCTCCTATCTGCGCTCAAGAATATAGGAATAGCTCTTTACAAACATCTTAAACTTGAGCTCAAGAAACATAAAAACAGCTTCTATTTTCGCACAAATCAGCTCCTACTTGCGTTGAGGGAATATAAAAATAGCTCTCAAAAACAGCTACTACTTGCGCTGAAGGAAAATAAAAATAACACCCAAAAATAGCTCCTACTTGAGCTCAAGGAATATAAAAATAGCTGCCAAAAATAGCTTCTACCTGAGCTCAAGTAATATACAAATTGTTGCGACCACTCTCTAAAAAGAAAAAAATACTTAATAATAATTAAAATCTTCGACCTGGGAGATCAATACAATCATACTCAACTACAAAAAAGAAGCAGGAGGGAGCATTATTATCATCAACGTCACAACAAGCCGTTTCGACTAGGCGCTTCAGTAATGGTCGAGGGAGGCACCTACGCAGCCGAAAGCTCGACCAAAAGAAGCCGGAATCAGAGCACATAATTATCACACATCCATTACCCACCGAACTTCTAGCTTCAGCGTATGTAGAGATATTCCTTTTTGTATTTTATAGGAATACTAGTCAGATAAACATTCTGTTGATCTTCTTTCACTTTTAATACAAATTACATCTGATTTTAGGATTAAAACATCGCATCTCATCGCAGCATCTCATGGTGTGAAGGCTTTGCTCACGTCTCCAATGTGCCTAGGCTTCCTACATTAGCGTCCCTAACGTGTTAGTTCCCACTGTCAATCTTGTCAGTGAGTGGCTTCCTCACTTCATTAATATTGAAATTGTATCACAATGGTAATTAATTGTAAAGATTTGTACGCAATATATTCAGCACAGTTAGGGTTTATTTCATTAAACGTTTGAGAAGTACAACGACGCGTTATAATGCGTTCACACCTCAAATCTAATCTGGTATTGGAAAGCTCATAACACGCATTGATGAAAGATTCTGAAATTGATGAGACGACATTTTTCACACGGTAATAATATTTTGAAATTCATGGGTATCCGTTCGTACTGCCAAGGTAACTGTAAACTCTCCCCATAGTAATACCCGTGAGCACTCCCGAACACATGACATCACACATGTTAGTAACATCAACATTCGATGAGACGATATGCATATCAGAAAGAAAGAACATAGCCTCAATTCCAGTGTGCCTTGGCCTCGCCAGCGCTTACCATGATTCTCATTCTTATGCTCGATTGATTCAAGATCATTCACGAGACGATTGAAAATGACTGAATCTCTTATCATTGAATGACTTATTAAAATAACGAATATTTATCCCTCGGTATAAAAATAGTTTCCTGAGAAATAAGGGGATGGCAGCATTTTTTGAATCATCTCATTTCAACTAAAATTACGAGTCCGCACGTAGCATGAGATATGAAAAGCACCCAGACGACAGGTTCTCATACAAAACCGAAGG
>VOMN01023089.1:0-18570 GCA_014899125.1 Orchestia grillus | reverse complement strand
ATTTGAAAATGGGTTTCCTTTTTTCTGGGACACCCTATATATCGTTCAAATGACTCTAACGACTAGTGTCTAAAAAGTTAGCCAGATTCATCAATAAATCCACCTAATGAAATAATTCACGTTGCCGTTGGGTGATATTTTCTGGTGTGTCTAATTATTTACTAGATCGAGCCTCATGCAGTCGTATTCTTTATCAGTTGTATTTTATCAGCTTATATAAAGATTAGCGAAAAGTTTTTGTTTTAAATTTTGAACTTTTAAAAAACTTTTAATTCCGATCATTGCATTCTTCAGCTCTGACACCACTCTTCACTGCTCGCACATTCCGTCGTTTCAATTGATGGAAGTGTTATGGATTGACTGCGTCATGGGTCGATGAGCCTTAGCGACCAGACCTCAATGCACAGTGTTAGTCCCTTAGAAAAGGTGTGTTGTTAATTTTTTTCCTGTTCAAATATTATTTTCAGCCCTTAATGTGTGAAGTTTGTCTTCGAGAATATTCATTTCTATGATTAACAATTAAATTTCGTTTCTCGTACGCAGTAGTGAATGTGAGTGGTAATCCATCGGATTTTACGGCTAATATTTTGTTCGTGAAAATGGGGAAACCATAAGAGGTTCGAATTCTCTCTCAGTACATGCTGAAAATTTGTTATGTTACTTTTACGAAGTTTCTTTTCTCAACCGGTTGATTAGTTTCCCACGGTTATTCACTCCACGGTAATTAATCTTTCTGGCTCAGTAGGAAGTAACGAATTTAATTGTTAAAAAGTTAGAACACCGCAACAATTCAACGAAACCGCTTGTGTGTCCGACAACTACACCAAAGAATGGTTATCTGTCAGAATTAGTCAGTGCAAATTATTTTTTCTAAATTTGTGGCATTGGGTCAGAACTTGGAAACTTTTGCCCATACGCTGCTCTTGAGCACAGATACTTGAACGACGCGGAAGTGACATATACAAGAAAATGGAATAGTACTGTATAGTAAGCGTACTAAAAAATGTTAGGCCGTAATCTTTAATGCATAAACAAAGCATATACAAAGAGGTGGGTTGGTGTTCCCATAGAGGGAATGTTTAAGTGTATGCTCGAATTTTGCTCTCCGGCCGAGTTAGCGAGTGTACATACGTGAGTGCTTTCAATTCTTCATATTTTCCGAAATGACCTAAAAATTAGGGAAAAACCCTTTTTTTGAGCACTTCGACACGACTTTTTTCAGCCTGCAGCATGTCCTTTGCGATCACAGAATGGTTTTACTTCTAGCCATTCGTTAGCAACATTGATTTAAGCTTCGCTAGTCTCTTACCTATAAGCCCTGTGTAAAATGGATTGACGTATCCTTTGATGATACATGCTCGCATTGGCTGCAAGTTCTATGATCGTTGTTGGATCATTTTTGGTCCATGATCCATGACGCTCACACTTCTTTGATCAGTTATCGGTGTTCGGCCGGCGACTGACAGTTTCTGGAGACAAGGAAGAATTCAAGCATGTGAATTAGGATTACCTAACATACGAGCGCCAAGGAACACCTCCCTAGTTTCTTTGTCGCGAACCAAAATTGTGGTCGAGTACTTTTAAATCACATCTCGTACGCTGAAGTGTGTAGGTACTTCTCATCTATGACCCTAGAAAAAAAAATTACCTCAGACTTGTGTGTTGGTACATTCTGAGCTACGGATCTGTCGAAATGAACTTAGGTGCATGAGAAGCTTCGAAAAAGACGCCTCATGTTTCTTAATTCGTGACACTGGAGAGCTGGAGCGACGTTGTTGAGGAATGATTTGTGTTAAACAGTCTTCGACATAGGATCAGATGTGCGAGTACAGAGCTGCGCGTTGTCGAGCTGCTGCCTGGTTGTTCAGTGCCTATTCTTGCACGTACTGACGTACATTCGTACAGATATAAATACATACCTACATGCATATACATGTAAATAAGTACAAATATCCTAGATATTTTTGGGGTAGGTAATATTAATTTTGAATTCTAATTTGCCAATACATATACCTCATTAGTATGTTGATCAATTTTATTTTGTTTTTGAGGTGTAATCAATTCCTTTTGAAAGAGATATACTGGTGAATCAATTAGTGCTCAGTCGTGCACATAACGGGAGTGTTACAGAGTGTGTGAACTTTACTTTTGGAGCAGATTTGACGACTGATGCTTTAATTGGAATAAGCAAACGCTGTGGCAGGCCGTCGCGCCTCCTAGCTCCCTCACCGGACAGCTCCGCGGTCTTGCTGCAAAGGTCATTGTCTACTACTTGTTGCTTTTCTCTTGTTCGGATGTTTCCCTTTATGATAAGCTATCCCTCCAAGTACCTCTAGTTGGTTGTGATATTCACATCATGGCTTGAGAATTCTAGTTTCACTTCGCTTGATGGAAATTGTTTTTTTCCACGCACTGCGTAGCGAGGTCGTGTCACTGTGCTGCCCCACGTTGACACACGCGCCCGACGACGAGGCACTGGTGTGCACATTATTCAGCCACATGACCCTTGCACAGGAATGGAATAACCTTGGCTGTATTTGGATTACTCGGTGTGAGGGTTATTACCGAATTGCGAGGTCAGTTAAGCCATGGCTGCGGTGGCGATAGGTACGCACGGAGCGCGCTCTGGTGGCCGAGGCAGCTCACTCTCCAGACGAGAGCGTGTGTGGGGTGGCCGGATGCTTTTTGTTGCTTCGCTTATTGGCTGCACTCAAATTTGACGAGTCTATCTGGTGAGCTAGAGTCTGCAAGTGAACCATTCAGTGGAATTAATTGAATCTGTGTTTTTTATTAGCAGCTACGCGCGTTCTTGTGTTCTACAGCAAGTTCCACTACGTCGCACTGAATATATTTCCATATTATGTTGGGGCATTGATGTAAGCTATTACCATGGTGTATTGCTTCCATTCAACCGTTTGAATGAACAGAAAAATAATTTATTTAGTGGCTACCTCGAGTCACAAATGAGTTCTTTATTAGTATTGACTTGGACGGCCTGAATTCCGCATGAATGTTTCCATTGTGCACCTGGACATGATTGGCCTCCGGTGGTGTTGAACAAAAGATTTCGTTCAAATTAAGCGCATCGATCATCTTTCAAACGTTGTGGAGTCTTTGTTCTGCAGCTGTGTTTCAGTGCTATGAGTGTCATTACTATTCGCGTGTTGAATGTTCTACGTCTCACTCCCCAGGTCTTCATAAAGCATCAGTGTGCAGGAAATTGGAGTCACCTTGTTCAGGGCAAAAATTAATTTCATGCTGTGCCGCATGCAGACCCACTTTGCCAGTGGGGCCCAGGTGACCTCAGAGCAGCAATTCGCCGCACTGGCTCCAGAATGGCCGCGTGTTGGAGTCAACCACGAACGACGTCACTGAGACATTTCCTATTTCAGTCAACTGTCGCTTCGTTCTGAACGTCACATCATTAGCGGCCTATTCAATGAGTAAAATACGCAAACACACTGGCGGAGCAAACTTCGGGATGATTTATTGGATTGGTGCCATTCAGGTTTGGTGGAATGTTGTCTGTAATTTTACGAAGGCTGATTCAAGTTTTGCATAAAGCTTCGACAAACATGTGTTGGAGGAACCTTTCAGAAAGTATATTCTGAAGGAAGAAGAAATATTCGAGTCAAAATATGTAATGGTACATGTTTAATAAGCATACAAAGTATGTGCGTAGTGTATAATGTAGAAATGAACGCTTCTGCGCGCTGTAGATGTGTAGTGGCGTGCTACAGCTGCGCCTCCTTCGGCACTGGCGGTCGTCGAGGTGAAGTCTGACGACACAGGTCAACTTCAGTGTTCGAGGGTCAGAGCTGCGTGCAGGGGGAGTCGGGAACAATGAACCCGTTTTCATTTACTGTCATGATTACCTATTTTTCATGGCTGCATCGGTTGAAATTTTAAAGAAAAACTAGACCACCAGTACCCTGTTGGGTTACTATTTTGAGGAGGACCCGTTTGAGCCTCTAATGAGTTTTATTTATTTCCTAACTAATATCCAAAGTCCAAGCAAATAGTTCATATACTTTAGTTCCAATGAACCGTAATCATGATGCGATGGGAAAACTTTTACCTAATTGATCAGCGATGAGTTTCAAATTCCTGCCCTATTTTATTACTGAAGAATGTACACAAACAAGCAAGAAAACGAGCAAGCAAGATGATCATAGTAACATTTTAGTGTATTATGGAAATATAAATTTATAATTTTGAAAATTGGTAGAAACTAAAAGCTTCAGCTCGACTTTTTATTTCTTATTGCCCAAGCTCTCGCACTCTTCCGCAGCGTGCGTTTTGAGGGGAACGAGTCCTGAAAACATTAGACACATAAGATGCCCACGCGCTTATCTATCTTACGGATAATTACAATTTGAATTTTTTTAAAAAGAAGTAATTTTGCAGACAAAATTATAGGAAAAAGTCATGAATTAACGAATGGAAAGTAATTTTGAAATGAACAAATAATATTATTCATGGAATGCAAGTTCAGTTGAGACATCAGATAGGTCTATTTCTTAGGAAATCTTTAACTTGGGGCGTATACACGTCTGGAAATCATCTGCATCAATTGATAGTTTCTTCATTAACTGATGTGAGAGAGTATTCTTCGAACCTTCTTGGCCTTCCGAGAGAATCTTTTGCAGGGAGTTTTGGATGATTGAAATTCATATCGGGACGTCTCCGATTTTCCTCTATAATTTCGAAAAATAAAAAGTAGGTAATCATGACACCAAATGCGGTAAATTTAAAAGAGTTCATTATTTTTGACTCCACCTGGGTAAGTACGACCGCAATATACATATTTGTTTTTTTTTATTTGAAGTATTACTGAGGTTGCTTGAGAACCATTCCTGAATCTTGAAACTGACTTTTGTTGCACTGGTCATCTGAAGATATTATTTGTAAATAAATTGTATTGTTTTTGTGACAAGTTCAGCAATAATTCCCGGCTTTTAATTACTTGAACTCAAATAGGCCTAAATTTTACCAAGAAGATGTTCAGTTGAGCACCCAATTGTGGTTCTTTGCACTATTTTTGATTTACTGCAGGCAGCGTGCGTCTCCTTCGACCACAATCCCCGTCTACGTAGTTCGTTTTAACCTTTGACACGAAGTGAATCAGCCGTGTTGAAAGTAATATAAGGGCGAGGCAAAATCATCAAGTATACGGGGACTTGCACGGTGATCTAGGAGAAGTACAGTACATTCCATTGGACTAAAGTGCTAGTTTTTTTATTGCTCATCACGGCGAGATGTCCAGTTACGCGAAGGCCTGGCGGCCGAGTGGCTCGTACATCGGTTTGTATCACGTCTACCGCAGCGAATTGGGTCGATCTTTACAGCTGACATCGGCGTGATAACTTGGCATTGTTCTTGATTACAAACTCTTTCGGAACATTGTAACTCTCCTTTAAGTATTTGTTAGTACCAAATATTCTGACTTATTGAGTGACTTTACATTATGTACAGGGGATATCAAAAACAATGAATCTTTTTTAATTTACTGTATTTGGGGGTATCATAGTTATCTATTTTCATATTTACATGAGTTGAACTTTCAAAAAATTGTTTATACGTGTAAAAAATTAAAAACAGGTAATCATGATAGTCAGAACCCAATATAGTAAATAAAAATGAGTTCAGTATTTTTGACTCACCCTGTGTATGTCTCTTGAATATTTTGACTTTGAACTGTCTCTTTTGGAAAGAATGTTATTATTTTTGAAATCGTACGAAATCTACGCGAAGTAATAACTTTTGAAATTATTTTAGCAATGCTCGTATATTAATTATATAGCGTAGATCATCATTTATGTAAGCCATTACATTGCTTCTGTCAGATGAAAGATTTCGCTGAAGAAGGAAGGCTCAAAGGAGCTCTTTTATCCCTTAATTCACCACTGAGCATTGCTGCATTTCGAAGCTATAAACTTCTCCACGCATACGGCATGCATACTCGTTGGATGATGGGGATTGGTGTTTCAAGGTACACTTGTACGCGAAAAAATTTGGAAAGCTTTTTCTTCATCTGACACCAATGTTCTTCGTAATGAAAAACGCATTAATGACTAGGCCAGTTCGATTTCAAGTAATTTGTTGCGATTCTCTCAGTTACATCGATACATTGAAGGCTTTTTGTTGGCAGTGAATCAGGGTATCGAGGCAGTGATTGAAGCTCTGAGAGAGGCTTAATGATACTGTATCACGCTGTTCCTCTTGCATTTGGACTTCTATTTTAAGTAGAAAGTGAAAGCCGCTTAGTCTCAAAGCTTTCAGTGCGAAATTGGTGCAAAATTCTCGCCCCATTTTAGGCCTGAGTACGTGTTGGGGAGTTTTGTGTTGAAGTTGAATTATTGCCAAATTCAAGTTGTGTCCACTAAAATGGGCATTTTGTGAATCATAGAGGCGCGCTTCATGTGTTCCCCAAGAGTTCAATTAACCCATCGTGGCAGAAAGAACTTCCTAACAGCGAATACAAATGAACGACTCATTGGGGCCGGAGTAGTATTCCTTGCATTGGATACGATTGAGTAACTCATTGTGGCAGGAGTAAACTTCTTAAGTGTAGTCGTTGAGAGAAATGCACATAGGGGAAATACCTGTAAACCTATATAACCTGCTGAAAATCTCGTGCAAGCAAGGGCATAAAAGTTAGAATTAAATGACTAGTCACTACGTCTAAACCCGAACGTTCTCGATGCTAAAGAAAAATGAAAATATATAATTATAAGAGAAGAAAACTTCCAGCTCTGAAATTTCATTATTTAAATTGTGAAACTGAAAAAATTAGAATGCCGTGAACTGCAAGACCACATATTGCCAAATAACATTGTGAAGGTACGACCTCATGTGGTTGTTGGGGGGAGTTTTTATGAAATAAACAATATTGTTGTAGAATTTTGAAGGTTGAAAAACTTTGATTAACTGGTCAATAAAAGTAGACGAAAATTTGGTGACAGGTCTCGTGTTGAAACACTTTGTCGAACGGGTAAATTTAACGTACGAAGTCTATTGGCGAGCCGTCTGGCCTTAAGACCTGCCTGCTCACATGCCCACTCCCGCAGGTGCACAGTTTAAGCCTGGAGGGCTATAAACTGGAGAACTATGGTTGAGAGGAGTAAGATTTTCTTCGAAATCGAAGAGAGAACCATTTGCAAATTATTTATCAGTACCATGTAAATTCTTATGGCAGATAACTGTTATTCTGAAATTTTCAATAGTAATTATAATAATGTTTCAAGTAATATCCTACTCATGGAAGAGGCGGAGACGTACACCTCCTAGTATAGTGCAATCTTATCTAGAACTTGTCACAAATTCACCGTTTACTATCTTTGCAAGCCGATTTTTTATGTGAGTTACATTTAACCGTTTCCGATGTTGGAAATTTGCATTCTACTGGCTGACGATTTCACTGATGATATTTCTGCTAATGAGGAAGATCATCCTCTTTTTTTCCTACAATCTTTAGTCAAACATTATGACATTTTCTGGTTGATTTTTAGGGAATGTCAGAGGTAACATAAACAATTTAAAGAATTTAATACCACAAGTGTTAAGTCATTTGACAATGTTAGTCACATATTTTTAAATCTATTACAATGGAGTGTTTTATGTGTAGGTACTTGTGCACACGAATAAGTTGTATGATTTCTGTTGCATCCTATAGGCCCATATGCTGAGCACATGCGTGTTTAAGTAACCTAATGCACTTATCCTTACCGTATATGAGATTGTTCAAGTAAAGAATTTATTGAAGCGCTGAGGTATTATTCATAATTAGGAATTCGATAATGTCTAGTCACTGGAGACTATGCATTCTATAAAATACCCTGAATTAATCTACTGATACAACAATGTGAGGGTTGTTTCATCAGCCCATTAGGATATAAAACCAACATTTAACTAGTATCGTCTTCAATATCTTTATGACATAGAATTCAATATTCGTTTTGAACGCATGGAGTGTACTTATTTCACGGATAGGAGGCAGTGAGCTTCTAGTTTAACACAGTTTGAGTGAAAATTAAATTGCTATCTTGTTTTGGAAAATTAGGAAAGTATAAATTTGCTTCGGTTCCCAGTCAAATATTCATGATGGCCAATTACAACAGAAAATGTTTCAGGTCTCAATCGCTTTCATTACTCACAGTTTTATACATGAAAGTACAGAGAAGTTATTGGTAAATATAAGGAAGCTTAGGAATTTTTAAGTATTCACACTTAAATAATGGGATTACGTTTTTACTGAAACTTTTATACACAATAGTTAAGGCTCCGTATACTATGGTGTATAAATTTAATTTCTGTCTAATATATTGAAAAAATACATGAGCAAATCAATTTCAACAAGGTAAAATTAGTGGCCGAAAATTTAGGACGAAGAACAAAAGTACGGTTTTTAGAGTATGCCTACATATATTGTAGCTCATCTTATCTTCCAATATGCTACAATGCAGAATAAGTTTCTAATTTAAGTTTGGAAACATTGCGCCTTCTTGCACCATTATTGCATCTGACTGAGTTCCACAAAAAGGATATGATGGTCACGAAAGCAATAATTGAGCTAAATATACAATATTATTGCAGTAGAGAGAAAGATCATTATTCGAAGCGTTTTGAAAGTGTTGTCTGAAGGATTAATCAGCTGTGCCGGGACACCGAACATCCATCGCCCCATAAAAAAGTAGGTAGACCGAGAAAAGCATCCTCCCAGGATAATAGAATCATTACAGTTCTGTCTCTAAAAGATAACTTTAAATCAGTTTCTGCTGTACCTCGGGAGGTTAATGCCACCAACGACATGAATGTCTCGTTAAGAACTGTAAGTTGACGTTCAAGTGAAATAGGCCTGTTCGCGCGATCTCCTTCAAAGAAACCACTCATCAGCGAGAAGAATAAAAAAACAAGATTGATTTTACCAGAAGATGCCTCTTGTGAAACTACAATCAGAGGTTAAATGTTTTCTCCATTGACGAATTTTTTGTATTTTACTCTTATGGAAAAATATTTGTATGAAGACGTAATGGTGAAATATTGGTCTGCAAATGCTAAAAAAAACAAGTATGGTAGTGGTAGTGTCCTGGTGTTTGGAATGTTTTCCAGTCAAGGAACGACACCTCTTATCCCCTCTAATACAAGAGTAGACACAGAAATATGTAAGAAAATGCTTCAAGATCACGTCATTCTAATAATTTCAAACTCAAAGTGATCAAATCCTATTTTCACCCAAGATTATGCTCCATGCCCTATGGCTAAGTCGGTCTTGGAGTATCTAAATGAGCAAAATTTAGAAGTTACTGATTGGTCTCCCCAGAGCCCAGACGGGAATCCAATTGAGAACTTGTGGAACACTTTGGGAGCGCGTGTAATGGCTTGGGATCCAACTGACCCAGAAGATTTGTGGCGCCAAGTTCAGAAGGACCGGGCTAAAATTTCATAAGCATAATGTCTTCAGCTCATAGCATCTAGCAGCAGCAGGTGTACAGCTGTGATAGAGAATAAGGAATAAATTGATTGTCGTTGCTTGTTCGATTTTCCAATGTTTTAATGCATTTCAGCTAATATTTTGTTTTTTCGCTCACATTTATAGCCACCTATTTTTCATTATGGGAATTGATTTGCTCATATATTTATTTCAACCCATAGAAAGAAATGAAATTTACGCGCCTCATTATAAAGAGCCTTTAATGTTAAGTATAAAAGTTTATGCGAAAACCGACTCCCAGTATTCAAGAAATTTCAAAATTTTAGGGACATTTTTTACGTACGAGTTATTTGAATGAGGATTGTATTTCTAATTACTAATTGGTAATAAGTATATATATTTGTTGTATTTTTATTAGATGAAAGGAGTACCAACGTGAAAAAAAAAACGATTTTAAAGCCCTCGTTTGACGGGTACAAATGTTTTAGCCTCAATGCTAAAATAAGAGAATAATTGTGAACAATGGGCTCCAGAGAAGGGTGATGCGACCACGCGTGGCTCAAGGGCTGCACGGCGCCACCACAGGAGTGTTATCTCAACGTGCGTGTAGAGTTCTGTTTGCACGACGTTGGATGTGTGAGGCTGCGGTCGGTTGTCTACGTGATTTCTCGTTCATTAAATAACCATTATAGAGCACTTTAATTCACGAATCGTTAATTCATGAAAGCTATAATTTACGAGAATTTTTCAACGGTCGTAAGTAGTAATCCAAAAATTTGTGCCCTGCTACATTAATTCACGAAGGTCTCAATTTCTTCTAGATTTAATGTTGATTTGTAACTAACATTTGCTGTACCTGAATTGGGGCCTTCCTGTGCCACAAATTTCAGCCAATTACGAGAAACTCCGCAACTTCCTGGGAAATCTCTGTCAAATTCCTCTATTTTGGTGTCTTAATTACTCTATTTTTCGCTCCGGCAGGTCTTAAATTATTCTATGATGCATAAAATGTGTCTCTTGCAGGTAATTCGTATAGAACTCCATAAAAACAGATTTTTCATTTATCTGCATCCCCTGATAAATGTTTCATTTGTTCTTAAGGGATTTCATCTCCTAGGGTTTTTGAGCTACAAAAATAAATTTTAACTTATTCGACACTGATTTTTATTGCGAAAAAAGCTCGTTTTTTCAATTTAAAATCACGTCAAACTTATTCATAGAAAAATAAAGTAAATTCATGAATTTTTCATTTTCTCTGAATATTTTAATGTTCTATTTCCCCTAAATTTGTGGCATTTATTGGTACCTCTCATTATGACGCATGGATTACGACCAACCTATCGTTTTATTACAATATTTTTGGGTCGTTAAACTTTTGAAAAACCCCTCCAAATATTCGCATTTTAAAAATCTTTTATTGTTTATGAAAATTTAGAAAGTCATGCAAACAAAATGCATCCCTTTTATTGAGTTACACTAGTTTGCTAACTTTTAAAATGATCCGTCCTATAGGAAAAACAGTTCTCTATCGCCGACGATTCCCTTAAATTGAACCAGATTTTCATCCATCTGTTTCGTAATTTTAATTGAAATATTTGTGACTCTTGTTACCACTGGAAAATGTATTCTAAGGCCATCTAATTGACGAAAAACGGCGACCATTAAACAAGAAAACAAATTAAGCCCCTGCAGCTCTAAAAGGACTAAGAATGGGAAATATTTAAACCTGAAACTGTTTTCGTAGCACAAATAACCTTGTGACGCAAATATGCATCGTCTCTGAAACAATAAAGTTATGCAAAGGCGTCTCAGTATACAAAGAAGCCATATAAAAGGAGTTAACGGTAATGATGCGTAGTTTACGAGGAGTTTCCATATCTCGGTACTTGCGTAGTCTAATTCATAATTATGTTGTTTTAGCTGATGGTGGGACTTATCCCGAAACTCTCTTTCGAAAGCATAAAATTTTGTTCTTCACTATTAGTTTCCTAATAATTTACGCTTTCGAAAGTTTAGTTCTTGATTTTTTCCCGTTGACAATTGATTTCAGAATTTTAACAGTCTTCTATGAAAATGTGTCACTCGAAGCGTATCATATTTTCCTATTAATATTTTCTATAGGTTTAATTAATTTCAGAACGTTTTAAAACACGAATTAATTCATGAAAAATGATGCTCAGTGAAAAAGATTCGAAATGCCTTCAATCGGGCAATCAAAGAGTGTTGAATTTCGATGAAGAATATTTTTTCTTTCCAAGGAAAGATTTTATTTATGTTTGCAGAATAGCTTCCTATGTAATCTGCTCGGAAATAAATTGGAACAGGCGAGATCGCCGGACGCGGTGTGCACTCATCACTATTACTCGTCATCCGGAGAAACTTGAGTCACAACTGCCAAGTTCCCCTAAAACTTCAAGTGCAGTAACTTGTCGCTCGGGCCAAGGACGCCAGTCTGGAGTCGAGACTAGCAGGTCCACGAGACCGAGTTCAGAGCTTGTTTGCGGTTGGTTGCACAGAATGCTACATTTCTCGACGTATAATTTGCTGCACACCGCTAACAAAGACACAAATGGGCACTAATCCCATGTAATCAAAATTTGGTACTTGCATTTGGCATTACGTTGAATAACTATAACTTTTCACTCAAAGATACGAAAGAGATCGATAGATTGATTGGCGATATCTTTTCAGGCCGGTTTACGAAGCGGTATTAAGTTGCGGCTGTTCGAGTGGTCTGAGGAGCTGTATTTGTTCAGTCTGCAAGCTCGGATGTTCGCGCTCACTTTTGCTCGCTTGACTGCCTCGCATCTGCCCGCCATCTCTAAGTTGTGAGGCCGGTTGGCCGAACACTTCCTACCGTAGTTCGCAAACAAGAACTCCTAAAGAGAACTGGTGCTCCGCATTTTTCTTTATATTTTTCTTAAAAGGTTGAATTACTTAGAGAACAACATGCCGGTTTGCGATGCACGGTGAGGTAATGTTTGTATCGGTTCCTGTTGATTTTAGTGCCTGCTGCTCGGTGTCTGTGCACAAGCATGATTTGTGGTATCCCATTATACATTAATAGCATAGTGTTGCTTGCTTTGTCCGTCCGTCTCTCAGTGACGCGCTTAAGGATTTAGATAGGAGAAAGTTCGTGGGTCCTATACTACAAAAAAGACTTGAAAAGTCAGTCCATATCAGTGATTCTGAAAATAACATTATTTCATATCAGAGTAACAGTAATTAAGAAAGCATCTTGAGGAATGAATATCATTTGTCCCGCCATTTCTGGCAGGGCGCGTCTACTAGTAGTTAATGGAACTGAGGAACACAAGGGGTGAAGGATTTAGAGCATTGACGACTGTTCTTATGTATTTCTACTTTCCATGCCTGCCTGGTTTCAACAAATGTCATGGAAGAGAGACACCAATTTGTGTAAAGTAAACCTACGGTTCAATGCATTTCATGTGTTTCATGGCACGGATCAGAGTATCAAAGGCTTACCATCATGGAGGCGTTGGTTTAGAAACGGGGAAATCAATAATTGAATAAATATTGTGAATCATTTTCGAGTGCATAATTATCGCACACAAACTCAACACTTTGGTCGCGATGTGTGCCATATGTTGTCCACGTTCCCTGCGTGAGACTGCTCCATAGTTGTCNGTTGTCCACGTTCCCTGCGTGAGGCTGCTCCACAGTTGTCCACGTTCCTGCGTGAGGCTGCTCCATAGTTAAGTTGTTTTATAGCAAAGTAAGGCTCAAATTTTCAGACACGCTTTTGAAGTTAGACGTGCTTCCCTTATGTTGGCTCTCTCTCTGTACTCGGTTTTATGGTGCCAGATATATTAATACTTCAATACGAGGGTTCTCATTAAACGCCAGTAATATACGAGTGCCTACACGCAAACAAACCGATGTGTAACTGCACAACGAATTCTTTCATTGATATACCCGTGGGCCAAATCGCTGGGTACGTGTTGATGAACTAACAGATCAGTTTTACTGGCCTTAAATAGCAATCTGCAGAATTTGTCAACTCTGCATCCAATAAAATTTTATGTATCCAGATTCCCCGAGACTTGCATTCCAAATACCATGGTTATGATATGATTTGAAATTGAATTCATACTGACTTGAATATTCTGTTGATTAAGTGTGCACTGACAAAGCTAAAGTGATGCGACTAGAATTGGATGATTTGTTTTCTTTCTTTTGAGAAAACAGCTGATTGTCATGTGGTTATTTAAAACCTGAATGTCTACATTAGATCTGCAGATGATGTTTGGTTCGACGACACTTGCCCTGTTAAATTTTGAGGGTTTTTAAGTAGGGAAGCGTGTGACATCCTCTTATGAAATGAAGATCTAATTGGTTTTATTGATAGGAAATTTCATAATTTCATAAAGTAACTACCAATTTTGAAAAATTAACTTTTCGATTCAGTCGATGCTTATTTACTGTTTTCTTGGAATAAAAAGGCACTTAAGTTTAAATTATAATACATTGTTGTTGGTCGACTTTCGACCAACCCCTGCAGTTATCATCAGGAACTTTCTGTAAACAACAAAAACTGTTGTGCCACAAAAGAACAGACATAAATTAGTAATTATACCAGGGCATCATGCAGTTCAATTTTTCCAGTCAAACAAGCACCTGACCACGACATCAAACGAGCGAAAAGGATACATGACGAGCTTGAACGCTGACGAAAGAGAGAAGTGAGATATGTGAGAGTCGCATTTTGGAACACCTGAGTTGTGTAACTATAACTCAGAAGACAAAGTGACTCATTATAGTTCATACTCATAACAGGATTGCGTTTTTTCATTTCTCATGCTTTTACTATTTTTAAATCATTATGTTGTCAAGGGAATTAATTTTTTAACTACTTTTTAATTGCATCGAACGGTAGAAGTTTCGTGTGGTTATCACGACTTTAATGTTCATGAATGGAGTTAGGAGAATATCTTTGTTGCTTGCATCTCGTTTCAAGAGCTTTATTGGTATATCCGGCTACGATGCATTGCAGCTGAATTTTACGGACTTTTTCGGAATCTAATTTTTTGATGCTCGTAGTTCTAAAATTATTTATCTTCATTTAAAGTTTTGCAACGAATAATAATTTCGAAACTGTAGAAAAGGGATTGGTTCATAAGATTTCATTCTAAGTTTTAGTTGAGTGCGTAACGTCATTTTCAGTAGACTTCCGTACTGATGTGAAAGGCTTATATGTCGAAGTTACTTTACCCTTGGAGGCCCCAGACAAAGGATGAGGCGAGTATCTCCCGGACAGAATTGAGGTCCAGACTCGCAGTAAATGGCCCGGCTGGGAGTAATTGACTTTTTTGTAGCTTTTGCTCGGTTCTTTTATTTGCTCAGCCTTACAGCAGCAAGGAGAAGAGTTCATTGCTCGCCTTATTACCGCAAAAGTGAGGTGAGAGCACCTAGCCTTAGGTCTCTCTACCTTCAACTCAGAACGTGCCCAACCTTTATCTCAATTCGCTTGTTTCATTGCACACCATCCATAGTTCTCATAACCTTTGCATTCACCTCGACCGCACACACTATCTTTTTAGCGTAACGTAGCACCCACTGATGTCCGTCCCAAGCTCAGCACGCTTTCACTCTTATGTCGCAGCGGGTTGACATTTTACTCCACCCGCGGTCCTGCCCGCCACCACAACACCTCGCTATTTACCGCGCCCTTGTTCTTGATCAAACTCTGCTGCATTTCATGGCTCGCCAGCGACGTGAGCGAACAAACGCCTATTGCTCGCAGTCTTCCTGAAGCTGATTAAATTGCCCATATTAACGAGTCTCTAAATTGAGCTGTGCTGTGTCTGCGTTAGCGAGGAAAAATAGGCTGGCGTTCAAGTATGAGCACAGGATCAGCGCCGCAGGCAAGAGAATATTTCTGCTTAGATTTTCATTTTTAACTGTTATTGGCAGTGTTTCTTCATACTCTCTCGGACAATCTTAGCATTTAGCTGATTTGATGGTGCTGATTCTCAAAACTTTTTTCTGGTCAATATCGGGAAGGCAGTTAACTGAATTAAACCCCTCAGGTTGCATGGGATAGGCGATGGGCAATAGGATTAGGTTAGATTTGTCTGTCCTATCCTATGGGGATTAGCGCTCCCTAAGGGGCATTGTTGGGTAACCTCAGCTATAGATAGGCCTTTGGGGCTCCTTTTTTCGTGCTGTCTTGGCTTCTTTCCGTTTTAAGCCTTCTTCGTCGATTATTCTTTATCTTTTCTTCCTATTCCTCCTTAACTTGTCCCTACGCGTACGGGATCTTGTGTGGGAACACGCCTTGTGCATAGATTCCCCTTCTCTCAAGTCGATACTAAATGGCCCCTACTCTTTCGATGCGAGACAGTCTGAGTTACCGAAACGCTGCTAATCTCTTGATTGCTAATTGCTAAATTAAAATAAAATCATGCAACTTTAAATCTTGTCTCTTTGATGGGAACAGAAAGGAATAACATTAACATGCTATCGAATAATTATACATAAATAACTTCAGTGTTCACGATCAAATGCGAGGGACGGTGTTTACCATAAAATTGAAGGTAAATAGGACTAAGGTCAGAACTAGACATATCTAGGAATAAATGGGTGAAAAAATATTGAATTATGAAAATATGGACAGGGTAACTGCTTTGAAATTGATCTAACTTCTACAATAGCAGTTGTCGAAGGGACTTGTGAGTTTCCAAACAGAAAGTAACTAAAGAACTCGGGGTCTCGAAATATTCCCTACACAATGCCGTTACAAAGATGCTATTAACTTCAGTCAAAAACCAAAAACTACCAAAAGCGTAAACAAAGAGGTTCAGAGAAGCATCCATTGCTTCGAAACGCGTTTCGAGAAGTTGGTCCCCGAGACGAGCCCGATTTTTGGCTCTGCATCATAAAGCATTACGTGTGTTGTTTGCAGTCATTTTTAAGCGTAGCTTTCTTCAAGAGCAACTCTCCTTCGAAGTTATTTTCGTGTATTACTATTTAGGATCTTTTTAACTCGAGGGACTATTATTTTCTGTCGCGCCTAATATTTTCACGGCTTATTGTCTACTCGCTCTTGATCGTTCATCTCTGAAACTTCTTGATGAGCAGTTAGTGCCCATTTTTACGAGCGCATTTTTTAAACTTTTGGCTGTGTCAGTTAGCGAGGCAAATATTTGTCGGTGCCAGTCACATCTTCCTCTAGAGCCCGTCACGCGCACTCAAGCTGCTCAATAGCGCAGTGGCAATGAACGTGTTCGCTTTTTATCGCCAGTTATCCGCACTGCCGTCAGTCATCACTCCATGTCAGGGTTTTTAGTGTCTTCGGTTGGCAGTTTACGTCTGCCTCTTGTCATGATTCACCAACAAAAATATGACTTCTGTGTTTAAATTCCGAGTTTTTCGAAGCGCACGCTCAAGTGAGCAGAATTTTAGATGATGTGGATTTCGTTGAGCTTTCCTGAAGCATTTATTATGCGTAAGGCTTATATCTATTTGCTCTATCTCTATCGCCAGTGTAGAAGACGCACGCATTGTTCAGTTGTCCTTATTTGCTTAAATAAAAATAAAATAATGGGTTAGTTCAGAAGAACACCAGAAGCGTTCGTGTCAGTTATCGTAGATAGCGTAAGCTATTTTGTCTGCTAAAGGACGACCACTGCTCTAGAGGTGCTCTGCGCCCTACTCAATGATTTCTTCACCTGGCTCTTAGATAAGATCTCGGTAGTACATACATTCTACACGCATGACTGTCACCGCCTATAAAAGATTCGTGTTCTCGCAGTACAGCCAGTTCGTAAAGAGCTATTAGCTGCACACTGCTCGAGGCGAGGCGGCTCCTCACGCGCTCTAACCTAAGCCTCGACTCGAGCAAACGCTGGCCACTCACGGCACTTCACTGAGGAGCTATCTGTGTCTTGTGTAAGCAGAAGTGTTCGTTCCACGGATAAACAATTGTAAATTCTGTCTTTTTTCCCATTACTTTGAGGAGTGCCGTATTTTTTACGCGAATACGGTAAAACTCGCTGTTCAGTTGGGACGCGGAGAGAAAGGGTGTCATATTGCCTAGTTGAAAATGACTAACTTCCACGGTTGTCCCGGTGAGAAAAGAAACTTATTCTGCTCAATTTATGTTTTGTAATTTTTGATGAGTAAACTCGTTGAATCTGCGATTGAAAAAATTGAAATAAAGTTTCTGATCCTTTTTTCACCTCTCTGTAGAAACAGCCGCTCCCAAATGTATTCATCTTTCAGGGGAAAAAAATAGTCTCGCGAAGTTCTCTGTTTTCGTCTGAAAACCAGCTAAAGACTAGGTGAAAGTAAACAAAATGCCAAGAAAATTCAGATTCAATACTGTGAAATGTTTCACAAAGCTAGTCCAATATTAGTTTTCCAATTACGCGGCCATCATACATTTTTTTATGGTCGCAGATTCTGATCAAAATCCGTACTTTTATAAAGGGTGGTTAAATTGTACGGGCCGATTTTGAATGTGAACCACACCTAAACGTCAAGTTTTTTTTCTGCATTTAATTTGACATTTCTCTATTTCTGATCAACTCAATTTGAACCATGGTAAGATTCACAATCGAGCAACGCGTTAAAATTATTCAGGCTTATTATGAACCTAATTTGTGTTTTATTGAAAATCAACAACGGCCCCTCAAATTTAACCACCCTATATATTTTTGTTTCGTTGCTGCTCAAACGTTGTCCCCAAGTTGAGATTATCCTTATATGAAAAATAAGTGTTATTCTAGTTGATGAACGGTAGTTCCTCGGCTTCCTTCAAAAATCTAGTGTGGTAGCGTGATGCGGTCATTTATTGAACATATGGCAATATAGTCGGGTTCCCCCGAAATACGCGACACTAACTTGGATTAAATATTTTGAAGAGACTGGGTCTGCTCTAAAAACATATCGACAGGACGACCGACGAGTGCTACTATTCTACAGAATATCAAAGCTGTGCTCGTGTCAGTCTTACGGAGCTCAACGCATCCAGTTCGTAAGCGAGCAGCTGCAGTGAGAGTGTTTTGAAAGAGTTTTGGCCGAATTTTTATTTAATTTAAAATTTCAACCGTACAATCTGTAGATCATCGCCTCGTTGATCTACAGATTATCCTGCAAACCCTCGAACACCTTAG
>VOMN01023088.1:0-22987 GCA_014899125.1 Orchestia grillus | reverse complement strand
ATTGTAAACAAGACTTCTAGAAACCGCTTGAAACCGCTGTCGCAGAATACTTATGTTATTTTCTTGTGTATGTTCTGTACGTAATTGGCACTGGCTTTCACAACGCGAGTGCGGAGCTATCGGGACTATGTTAGTTAACGTCGTGCAAGAGTGTGAATGTAAAACCTTTAAAGATTTTTTATGATAAACCTCTATTTTAAAATATCGATTCCTAATATGGTTTAAGCCTTGTAAAATGGACATTTTTCGTTCATACTCGCCATCATTTGCTACTCGATTCCTTAAAACCATAATTTGTTTCAAAAGCTCTGGTATTAATGTGTGACAATGTTCATAGCACCTCGCAGGAATCACGATACGGGCAATTATTGTTATTTAACGCGACACAGCTCGAAATCTTCTAAATCATCGATATTTCAATATTTCGTTCTATGTATCAAGTAACATGTTTAGCAGTATGTTCTTATTCTAATGGTTGGCTTTAATGCGACATTCTATTTTTCCATGTATGACGAAGTATTTCTCCGAATTTGTGCGATAATTTAAGCTTTGTAGATTTTTCATCACATCTTAGAGGGAAAGAGCGATCTGCTACCAAATTAGAAACCATAGCTCGAAGTAATATCATCTGCAATTTAATTGAGCCACTGAATTCTCGTTTAGTTATTGCCAATTGACTTATGATATCTTGTGTCACGAATGTCACATATTCTTGGAATAAATGATTCTGTCTTTCTCTCTAAAAGCATAAGGCTATACATTACAACTTTGAACTCGCATCACACCGTTAATATGCATCTCGGAAGAACTGGATAGTACACCTCTAATTTAAATTATAAATGTTTCATTCTGCACAATTCTTAACAAGTTAAACTATCTTAGGTATCAGAAAATTAAGGGTATCCGTTCAAAATTCAATGTTACACGGTATAAACTTAGATAAGCCTAAAAATTACGCAATGATTTTGTTTAATTTCGAAACTTCTGGTACTTATCTCCAAATTAAGATTCACGATTAGGAGTTTCGATTCGACTTTCACACTTAATTTTAAGGCTGTTGTCTTACTGTTTAAAAACCTGGCTGTGCCATGCTTTGTATGTCAGTGATTTCGGAACAAACGATTTTTCTTTCTTTCTTTTACGGCTAGAGTTGGACGTCAATGATAACTGAAGTTTTCCTGACTTGAATTGTAACCAGTCTGGCGGCAATATTGCATATATCTGTCTGATACATTTTTTTTTCAAACAGGCTTAAGTTATGTTAGCTTCCGGTACAAAACAAAAAAACAATTGAATAGTGTTAATGTTCTACATAACTCTGGTATCTTGTCCATGTGACACTGGACCTACGTATGACATTGTCCAAGAAGATTTGGGTCATGAATAATTAAAATATTTTTAAGTGATTCCCATCTTCGCAGTAATAACATTCAAGAATCTTGAGCACTTTGTTGTCCGCTACCTATTTTTAGAAATCTGTGTGAAAAGTTAAGAATGGTCCCATTAAAAATGGCATCTGCATTTATCAATACTTTCCTCTTGGATCATATTGAATTTTAAGCGAACGATAAAGCTCTTTTCCCGTTACCACCATTTTCCTCCAGCTGGCATGGAATTTGCAGTTCCATAGCTTGCAATTTTAGATGTACGCATTTAATGTGTGCGAATTCAACCCATGGAGCACTGTTCGTGGGGACAACCGTGCAACCTTGACATGTAAGAGGGTGGATTCAAATTCCGCGATACGTTAATAATTCGCTAATATAATAATCCCACTAATTACTGTCCGTTAATTTAAGTATCACGATTTTGGGTTGATACTTAAGTATCACGATCAGAAGTTTTATTACGACTTTCACAGGTAATTTTTAAGTTATAGTCTTATTAATCCCAATTAAAAGTTCCATCTAGAGTTCCACGTTTTAACTTTAAGGCTGTAATCATTTTTGTTGGAAAAAACGATTGTTACTTGCTTTGTATGTGACTGAATTCGGAATAAACAATTTTGCCTTCTTTCTTTCTCATTGAAATATGTCTCCATGATAAGACGTGTGTTAGACTTACTGTTTAGTTTTATTTGTTATTTGTTACCATTTGAGATGGAACAGTGCATAAAGGAAATAGGGCAATCGATGATGCGGCTTATGGATGCAAGAGTACTTGTAGTAAATCTGATATGAACTTGAGTGTTCCGGAGGCCGATTACTCATGCTGTTATTTATTTACTTAATTTCCAGTCGATTTCTTTTGTGACTACGGCGCGATTTGTTGTAATTGCGTCTTTAAACGTATCTATCGGTGGATGATCAGCGTTTCAGATGCGCCTTATTATAGATATTGCCGAGGAGTTGATTATTTTGCCCTTGAACTTGTGGTGAGCCGCCACCAGATTGCGTACCATCCTAGTATACCAAATGAGATGTACGCTTTCGTTACCGGCTGACTGACAGAAATTTTTCAGAGTGCAGCTGTCCCTCGTGCAAGAAGCGGGGTTAAAGGCGTCACTGCTAAGTTTGGCCACCGCCCATCCTCGACTGTTTTAAACTATGTACGCAAGCAGTAGGACTGCCTATTTATCGTCAGCTTTGAGTTCAATTGGCGAGGATTTTCTGCCATGTACGTAGATTGGGACGGAAAAACCTCGAGCCATTAGCGGGCTGACCAGCAGAAGTGTGTATTCCTTACGCATGACTGAACTTGTGTAACATCGATGTCGCGTTTTCTTTTGTTGCCGCAGTAGTTTTCTATTTTGAACTCAATAGGGATCATTAAGTACTGTTAATTGCCAAATTCAAGTATTGATTCTGTCCACTGAGAATTGTTGTTCCGTTGAAGGAATGTGAACTACGGTTTGATGTTCGTGGTTGTGTTGCGGGGATTAAGGCATCCATCGAATTTATACTTTCACTTTATCAAATTTTACTGGTGAACGGCCTATTGCTACGAGAATCGGGTTCGTGTAACGTTCGTTGTACAAAATAGGCATAAATGAATTAGAAAAAATATAGATAAAATGTGAAATGTTTCAATCCCTGAAAAACAAAGCTAGACAATTTTAATTGCATCGACACTATTAGTGAATGACCATGATATTGAATTGACTATTGGCAAGATTGATTGAAATTCAGCATTGATTAAAGAAATATGATAACGCCAGCACGTCGCCAGAATTGCAGCAGTCAGGAAGTGATCCGTGTCTCTCGCTTGAGAGAAATATAAGCATGAAGAATCAGCAGTCGCCGGTTCGCAGAAGAAAACACAGTCACAAAAGAGAATGACGAGAAGTGGAGCGCGGTTCCATAGCCACTGCTGGCTGGGCGCTGCGCGTGTATCGCATCACGCAGGAATCAGCGATTATAACACGCCAACAAAGGTGCCCGAGTGATTCGCCGTAAATTTTGGTGATTGGAAAATGAAACAGTGAGCATCATGCACCTACTCCGAACTAACATCACTATGACAAACTGAACACATTATTGGTACTCGACGCGATCAGTGTTATTTGAGAAGACAAAAAAGTTGGAATAAGGTGCAAATGTTCACATGAAACAGGGGAGAATTTAGGCAGAATCCACACACATGTATTGCAATTGCAAATGTGTCCGGGCTCGAAGTAAATTGTATTGTTTTATTTTTGTACTGTTTAATGTAACATCTGCGGTATTTGATTTGCTTAGACGCAACATGCTTTATGACCTTGCTAGCGATTTATTTGTATCGACCTGATTATTCATATCACCTGTGACAGTATCTCGTTCAATTCTCGCTGATTATACATGTGCGTTCCATGTTCTTTCTGTAATTAGCAATTTGATTTCCAGTGACATTATTACAATAGTCAGCGCACTTTAATTTGATTTGTTTTTATTCCCACCTTCTGTATGAATTAGGAATTGGACATCGAGAGGCGTATATATGCAGACATGTTTGTAGCAGGCTATATTCTAGGCTAACTATATCCAAGCCGTACGATGGTATGTGAGACACGCGTGGGACGCGGTGCGTATTCCAAACGTGGGCAGGGACCGCAAGAGTCGACTAGCATTCTTGGGTCTAACTCAAGCAGAGCTAATTCAGCAACACCCAGTGTGGAGCACGGTAACACAATACATTTCTAGCTCGGGATAGCGAGGGAAATTCCAAAGCACTTTATATCGAGACGAGCGATAGCCACATCCCGAACTGTAGGCCGTGGGAACTCGTTTCGATCTAACACACAAGGGTTGGGACTCGCTGTAGTCTTGGGAGTAAATGGGGTAGTTTTGAAGATAGGAATATATGTGAAAGGTGCAGATCGAGAGGTCGGAGCTATTAAACGCGGGGAGTCCAGCTGAGACTGGGAACTTGTCAGTGATTTATAGTAGGTCCGAGAGCTAGAACTTGATGGAAGTTAGAACTTGCTCGGACGTGGAACTTAGTTGTATTTAAATTTACCTCTATCAATGTAGCGTTTAGTTGTCCGTCATTAAATATTGCGATAACTCATCTAAAGCAACTCCCTTTGTTGACGGTCAATAACCGGATCTCTAATGTCTTCATTATAATCAAGACAATATAATTATTATTAAGTTGTTCGTTGGTCGATGAAGAGCACTCTACTGAGTTATTTTACGCTACTTACTGTAGGCTAAGTTTTCACAGAACTGGACAACAATTACGAGTGACGCGTCATTCCTTGATGTTCTAAGAAGAACATTCTCGGGTCTGTTTTCTTTCGTGTCCACTGACAATCCTGAAGTGAGTGGCTGTTGGTTTATTTTGCAACTTTGCAAAACGCGGAAGGGCGTGGATTTGTTGAGTCACGGATTTGTTGATGTGAGAATGAAACTCTGTGGTGTACCATTCTGGTACCTGGCTGATCACGCGTGTCTAATCTTCTAGCTCGTTCATTCTCTGATTATTGCGAAGCTCATTCGAACGATTAGGCTGGTACTCATTCAGTATCATTTTTACTGTTTCCTTTGGGCTCCATAGGGTAGTGGTAGCGTAATGGCCTCGTAACCGAAAGAACCTGGGTTCTAGTCTTGGCTCAGGGAGCATTTTGACGTTACCAGGGAGTATTTCCTTTGGAAGAGGAAGTTTAAAACACACACATTTCTCCTATCTCTCATCACGCCAGTAGTTGAAACGCATTGGAAACCCAACGATAAATGTGTTGGATTTAATAAAGGTTCTTTACCACGTTTTACTGTATTTTCCACCCGACTCATATTTGTTCTAATTAATTAATTTACAATATATGATTAGAAGCAAGTTTCATTCCCCTCTGGGAGTATCTTTAGATCTCTGCGCGTCCTGACTGCTTGGCTGAAACGCTACCTAGAAGTAAATGGGGAAAACCAGCTGGCACAGAAAGCCGCATACGAATAAAATATAAATTATTATAATCATGCTACTTACAGGACCGTATTATATATACTTCTGTGGGGCAATGCGTGCACCCATATTTGTACGTGAGAGACATGAAGCGACCTCTCAACCCTTGGTGATCTGGGTCATTGATGTATAATTTATCATATATCTTTAATCAATGTCAAATTTCAATTAATCTTGCTAATTGACTATTCAATATCATTGTTATTCACTAATATTGTCAATGAAAATAAATTTCTTATCTTTGTTCTGTAGGGATTGAAACATTTCACATTTTCTCAATATTTTTATCGAGTCCATTTATGCCTATTCTAAACAACGAACGTTACATGTACCCGATTCTCGCCACCCCCAGCTTAGCCATTTTCACCAATAATGATTTCTTTTACTCTCATGTCAGGCTCAAGTGTTCAAAGTCCCGTCTGAAGCTCTCTGATGAATGAGTGTTCTGCGAGCTCCTGTTGTAAATTCCACGGTTGACCTATCGAAAACTCTCGAAGACCTGTCTGTAAACTAATCCTCTTCAAGGAACCACGGGCTCCACTTCACTTTGACATGTTTGAAGGAACACAAACTTAATGTGTTGCTCTACGAGTGAGAGCTCTCTACCCGTGAAAGTTTAGTCATAGTTGCCCATAAAGTATTTAGGTGGTTTCTAAGGTTATTTCGCCCTATTCCAATTTTTCTAGCTGTAGTTCATTACCGAAAAATCCATAATCTTAATTTCACCACGCTACGATATTTTATAATTGTATGTTTCGTATATTTGTTTGATGTTCACCATTGTCAAAAAAACCATGGTTAATGATCGATGAAGACAATGACGGTTATCTGGAGAATTTTTTTTTTAAGTTCCCACCTGCAACCAAATCGTAAAAACCTCAATTTTATTGCTTGAAGGACATAGAAATAAGTTTTGTTGCAGATATTGAAAATAAGGATCTAATAACAGGTATAATTCAAGAACTTAAAAACAGTTGTTGATGATATATAGCTGTGCACCTCATAATTTTAGTGGTAATAGGAATGAGATATTTTGACGTAGGTATGTGAGAGGAAACAAAGGGTTATCATACATGGGAACAAATTTTTTTTGTATTTTTGTAGATTACTCAATGAATAGTCAGCGCACAGCTGGCGAACTGTTTTGTAAGGAGTTACTTATTGTGAATTTTTTGTTTCTCACATATACCGGAATAAACTCATTGTGTTCATGCATGCTATAGGGTTTTCTACGAAGTTCGGGCCGATTTTTAAATAAACGAAGGTCCATAGTTATACATCATTGCCTTTTTAAGCCACCAAATATGAACCGTTTTGTTGTACAATGCGTCTCCACGTTTCCTTTTACTTGAAAATACCTTCTTCTTAAATATGTGGTGGTGTCATGGGAAAGAATTCATCATGGTATCTTTTCAAGTCATGCAAGAACTGAAATTTATACCATTAAGATTATTCTGATAAAACCTGTATTGGTCGAAATCCGAAAGAGTAATATCTGATGAATAAGGGAGGTGTAACACAACCCAGCCAAGGTGCAACAATTTTTTTCTGGTTCCCAAAAAAACGTGGGGTCCTGCATGATCCTGATGGAAAACAACGCCTTTCCAGTTGGCTAAATTTGGATGTTATTTTTCTTGAATTATTGCTTTTAACTCCTCCAGTTGTAAGCAGTATTCCTCATAATTAACTGTCTTATTACTTGGGAGAGGCTCATAATACAGGATATTTTTTTCAAAATCCCAATCCTGCTACACACAAAGTAAAATTTTCTTAGGGTGAAAACCTTCAGGAAATTTGTTCAGGGAAATCTTTTTAGGTGAGGGGACTTAGGGAGGCTAATATCGCTTACTCCACGGTAGCTTTCCTGAAATTTTCGGTAAACCTTCCATGTTTCATTTCCCGCCACAATTGCCTTAAAAAAGGTGCGTTAACATTTCGTTTTAAAGTAGATCACAAGTGGAAATACGGTCCAAAAGGTTCTTCACACTCAAGTCATGTGGTCCCCATACATCCCAGCGAAATGCAAATCCAATCTTTACTAGGTGCTTATGAACGGTGGATATTGATATGTTGAGGCTTTCAGCCAATTCTCGAGTTGTACAATGCGGGTTTTTCTGTATTAATAACTTAATTCGGTCATCATCTATAGAGGAAGGTCTTCTGGATCTAATCGCCGGCTCGGAACGTTGCGTAATCACTTCCGTACAACTCTTTCGGATAGAGAATTATCACTGAGAACTGCGCATATTTCTTTGGTTGTTTATAAGCCCATTATCGAAATAGATAAACATCAAGTACTACAAATGAATTTTTCTTTTCGTCCATTTGAAGGGTTACAGAATTAACACAGGTTATAGGATCACAAACCTTCTTTCACAAAAAGATAGCTTGAACTGTGCTGTAAATGGAGGTGAAGTCAAATTATAGTTTCCGGACTCAATCATGTTCTAAAATAAGTCGAAAGATGAACTTCTTAAAATCAGCACAACCTTTCCGGACGACCCAAAATATTATTATTACAGTAAAAGTGTATTTCAATCAGTCAATATACTTACTCGCATAGGCTCATCCCCCTATTGGAGATAACCAATGTTTCTAGGGGCCATGCAATCCACATCTACACAATTGAACGAAGTTCAACAAACAAACTGAAATAATTTATGAGGATTTGTAGTTTTCATGAACTTCAGGATGATAAGTATGAATTACTCTCTCTTTCCGTAAAATAATATGTTTTCTTGATGAAAGCTTTATAAAAAATTCAAATCTGTGGGGACGAATAACGAAAAATTAAAAATGAAAATAACGAAAAGAACAAGAAGGTTGAAAAAACAGTACCCTCCGTGTGGTTATGCGCATTTGTAAGTTGAATGAGCTATTGAGTCTTTACGTAGCGTCACTTCTAAAAGTGACCGGACGCCTCATCAACAGTACTGAACGTACAGTGCTTTCCAATTATATTTCGCTCTTAAGCCATTCAAAGAGATCATCGAGTGGATGAGCAACGCAAAAGCATGTGTCCTGCGTCCTACCACTAATGCTATCCACACAGTCTCATCTGGCATTGTCAACACTCCGCCTTTGAGCGCACCACACGTACTTGCAAAAAGAGCCCCGCATGCACTGCTTCTGTGATTGAAATTACCATTAGGGTATCCGTGAATGTACACAACTGATACTCCGTTTGTAGACGACTGATTTCCGAAAATAAAAGTGATTTGACGACTTAATTCTACGCTTAGCAGCGTGATAAGAATTCGTCCTGATGTAAAATGGTCTGCGAAAAAAAATCATGAACAATTAAGTATTTGATGACACTGTCTAATGCGTGGAAAACGAGTAGAACGTAGGTTTAGATGAAACAAAAACTAATACCTTACATACTGGCGTTTTCCTTTTGGACAATTTTCCGCTTAAAGCTAGCAGAAAAAAACTCTGTTAATGAGTAATATTGATATCCACTTACATGCATTGGCAGAGACTGTTTAGTTTTAGTGAACCAGCCTGTATAATGTTCAAAGAGATTACAATCGTTTGCATACCAAATAAAAATTACGAATTGCATCCAATGAAATCATGCATAACGATAAGGATTTTATATTTGAATCATTGGAAACAGCTGTATGAAATTTGAAGATGTTTTTGTAGATCTCACTTTGAATAACCTATTCAATGTTTAACTGATGACCGATAACAGGTCACTAGATCAATCGAATGCGGCTAATCCGGCGGGACAAGCGTCGAGCAATTGATCGAATGACGATGTTTGCTAGAGATTCACCATCCTGTTGGTACAGAAGTAATGAACAATTATAGTAAAGAAGTTTCCGCGAAGATTTGGTAAAATTTTCGTCTCGTATAGCTTCGAGGTGTCTTTGTTACTAATATATTTGTTAGCAGATTATCTAAGTTTTGTTTATAACTTTCTGTAACATTTTGAGCCACGTTCACCCAATCGTTAGACACACTGGAATGTCTTATTCTATGACATTCATAAAAATAACCAGGACAAAAAATTGATAGTGATGTGTTGGAAGGCATACCATAATATCAGGAAACACCACCATTGCCCTATGGAACTTCATAGTAATTAAACGTAGCCCATACCTTAGTCCTACCTTAGTTGAAAATGATCGAATAAGTTATAGTGTCTGGAAAATGGATTCTACGCGAGGTGTCCCCAGTGATTCTGCCCCAGCTTGTTGCTTGTTGTGAATCATTGCTTGTAAAACGTTTTGGATGATCTTGGTGGGGAAATATTGCTTCATCCTCGTTGTTTCCTGACCTCGGACCTCCTCATCATTTTCTTGAAGACTTTAGAAAATTTTGGTAGAGGTAAGTTAATATCGGAAGAATGGACTGAAAAAGAGTTTGATTCATATTTTCCCACAGAACTATAAAATATTGCCAGCACTGCATTCACAAGCTTCTTGATAGATGGAATTAGGTCTTTGAGGGGAATGGAGGCTATATTTTGAAGAAAATATCTTCATGTTCATTGACTTATTATGTAATTCTTAACAACGAGATTGCAATACGAAATACTTCTCGACATTCGGAACATTGACAGTTTCTTTCAGTATGCGGACAGTATGCCGTTGAATTGTCAATTTCCATGGACTTATAAGACCGAGTTGTTTTTCTAACTCTTCCCGTTGAATATGTCGGACATCTAAGTTTCCTTGACGTTAGGGGCTCATGGTTGTAAAATTTCAAGTATGTTCTTGTGTGAACATTGAAGTTAATTATGGGTTTAAAATTCTGTTTTTGCTCCTAATGTCAGTATAGGTGTATCCAAGAAATCGATTTACGGTCCAATTTTACCTATTAGTAGCAGCTCTGACGGTTAACTTTTTTGCATTGCAATAGGGATTTTTTTTACTGATTGATAAATTTTATCGTTTGTTTTTACCCCCTTGTAAGTGCGAACGTGCTCTTGATGAAGCACCTTTGTTTGGTATCTTGCAAATCTTCTGTAGAGCATCAATCTGTCATTGTTGAGGAGCGTAATTTTTTGTAAAAACTGACAAGGAAACTGTCCCTCAGTTTGCGTTTTGGGAGGCTGTCATTGATTGTTACAATCATTCAGTTTATTATGAAGTAGCATTCATGAGCACTTTCGTTCCTCACAATACGTACGTATGTACAACCCGTGCCAAGCTTTGTAAATGAGCATTATTTTTTCTGTAAAAAGCGAATTACTCAGCTTTCAACAGCAAAGCTTGGCAGAAATGTATGAAACAATGACATGCACATATGTGCAACATTTGAATCAGTTCTGTGTAATGGTAAAAACTAGAGGAACGCCATTGTTTAAGGAGCATGCCACACTTTTGTGCCTTGCAAGTTTTCAGATATAATGAGTCATCGTATCTTAATTAGTAAGAAAAGGCGAAGATAGTATCTAAACTAGCTGATCGTGAATTTGTAATAGATATAGCTGCTTCCTTTCGCCGGGATGTTCTTATTGTGAAGTAGTATCTTAGCAATCCTGAAATCAAGGCCGAAAAAAAACAGGAAAAACGTTGAATTCTGGAGGGACTCGAATTGTCCAGAGTGAATTGGAAAAACTCAGGACCCAACGAGCAAAAATATCTTTGAGAATGTTAGGTTAGACAATGTATCTAAAATGGTTCGATGTAGAGTGCTGGGAAGTAAGGCAAGACACCGTACTTCCAACGTCTTCGTCGTTAACCGAGAGAAGGAAGCGTTATGATATGGGTGTGCCTTGTTGGTAATGAATTATAAGGTCATTTTGGAATCCCTGAAGGTGTAAACTGACTGCAGTTGCATATGTCGATTTCCTGAGTTCAGAAAGGGTCTGCGTTATTGGTTTCCATCGATAAATTCATATTTTGAATTTTATGCTTTTAATCCTTCAATGATGTGTACTGACGCGTGAGCCAAAGTTTCATATAATTCCGACTGTTGGAACTGGAGTTACGGGATTTTGAAAGAGGGGAGTAGGGGTTGAGGGACTTCCAGACGCTGTACAGGTGTAAGAACGTGCGCACTTAGCTTTGTTTTTCCGTTGTATTATATTATAATATATACTTTACTGAGTGAATAGTAAAGCTTCAGAAGGTACGGGAAAAGGAATTTTTTTTCCTTTTTTATGAGTATTATTTCTTTTTTCGCAAACTTGGCATTTTCATCACAAAATCCTGCATATTCATATCTGATATAATTATTTATACTATTCCACGCATGAAAAACGTCTGATACGACCAACTGTATTGCTCTAGAGTTTAAATTTGATTATTTGTCTCCCTTTGAAAGTAGGGTGAAGTCCCCTCTCCAACTGAGGTTTGCCCTCCAATTTTCAAATCCTTAAAAATTGGGCGCTAACATTCTGGCTTGCCTTGGGCCTACATAACCCTTATCAGTCCCATTGTAGTGCTCTACAGGTAGTTTTTTACAATTTTCTTCGATTTAGTTCAGACTATATCTCAAGAGTTAGTTTTTTATATACATAGTTTGATGTTCGGGGATATATAAATTTTTGAATTTGAAAGGGTTCTGCTGCTACGGCTTTCGTTGTACAATAATAAAACAGAGCCGATCCGACAACGTTTTCAACGAAAATAAAGTCATGTGATAACATTTTTGTTTTATTCATTATTTAGAAAATTTTAAGTGTAAAAAGTTAAAAAATTGTTCATGTTAGCAAAACTTAAAAAAAAAAATTAATTCTTCAAAATTTATGCAAATAACTTTATTTTCCCGATTGAAATGCATCAAATAAGACACACCTCATCGTTAAGTGGAATTAAGTGAGTGGAAGCATTTTGTATTTTTTTATATATTTGTATTATATTTTGGTTTTCGTTGAACAGATTGAAAAAATTACCCGAAACAAAATGTGTTTATTTCATCGAGCTAAAGAATTGTGCTAAGTTTGAAACAGATCTGTCCCATAGGAAAAAACTTAGTACGTTCCTCTTGCTTAAGCTGATGGTTGTTACTTGGTTCCGGATGAGGTCTCCCGTCAAAAAAATAGAAGCTTTTTATGTTTGGCAATCTCCCGTCGTCACGTGGTGCAGAGGCTACAGTAGAATATTTAAAGACTCTTGGGCTTAAAGAAGGACGACTGATGAAATGGCCAGAGTGTCCTCAGGCCCTGAACCCTATTGTGAACCTTTGATCACTGCTTAAAACGACGTGTTTACCAGTTGGGATGTTGATTTTTTATCAAGGATCACACATGGAGTCAAATTGGAACTTGTGGTAAAACTATTCCAGTAAATGAAAATAAAATTTGACGCAATCCATGGACAGACGTCTCTCCTGGCTATTGTTGAACTACTTGGAGTGCACATTAGTCATTAACATGTTTCCCCTAAAATGTGTTAAAAGATGTTAGAGTTAAATCTTTGTACATCCTACCTTATTTCAGTAACCTTAGTAAAGCATAAAATTTTCAAAAACCTATACTGGGTAGACTTTTCAAAACGGTACATAATATCGGGTACGATTAAAGTTCGAATAAATCGAGTAAATTTCCAAATCTTCCTTAATATCCGACAGATCGAAGAAAAACACCCACCAAAACCGCTAAACTCTTATAAGAAAGGAATTTTCAAAATTTCGTAATAACTGCTACATTTTTGAGTAAATAACTGAGAAAAAACTATCTTGCACAAAACTTGGCACAGGCTATAGTTCTTTATATTTAAAATTGCCGAGTTTATCTTTCATAAGTTCACTCATGACTAGGGAGATTTTTGTTTTGCCCTAGTATTAGGGCTGTTCGTAGTCTTTAGGTTAAAAGTCAATCATGAGGTGATCTCGTAGCTTATGTTCAAATTCTCGTCCTTTCACCCCGGAATCAGAGGTCATGATGGCAAGGTCTAAAATATTTTTCTGTCTAGTCAACTCGAAGATATGGTCTTGTAGAAAATTTATATGTAATAGGCAAATAAATTTATTTCCAGGTGCACAGCTTTGTCTAGAAGTACAGACTACGTAAAAAAGATTGAAGTCGCTAATGATTAACGTTTCGTGGAGATAACTGAGAATATTGTTATGTATTTTATGAAGTTCATTATCGGCTTCTGCAATTGCTAGGTCACTATATTCTAGTGGGATATTTATATTTATCCTTTACTGTTGAAAAATTTGTGTCATTATTAACTTTGATTATTTTCCCAGATCATCGTTTCGTTTTACGTTTAGTTTACAGGCTTTCTCTGCCATAAATTATGGGATCAGCATGTCATTGTTTGCAAGGTTTGTCATCACAGAGGTTAGCGTCTCCTTGAAGAGCAGCTACAGCATGGAAATTTTCCTTTAACATCAAACCACGTTTCGTTGAGTGCCTTGTTTCAACTTGTCTTACTGTAATTAAATGAGATCTGGTAGACGAAATAGCCTGCATTTCATGCATTTCCAGAAGCCCGTTAATTTCGCTAGTGTAATAATACTCGCATTCGGTTTACCAGTCCGAGCACGCTTCTGCGAGCTCGAGACTTTGTACGTCGGTAAATTTCGGGATTTGGTTTCCATTATTTCCTTGCCCGCTACCGGCTCTGTGTGTTGCCGATCGACCTCAGGCTAGAAGTCTGTCCTTCATCCTCGTATGGCTACACTCCTGATGCATTCATTTTGAGGGCGCGTCGACGATAAATTAGCACATTGTTTCTTTATTCCAACTTGCCTTGCAGCTGTCTACAGTTTCGTGGCTCTGCAGGAGTATCTTGCTGTGATAGAGTCAAATACTTTGGAGGCTCATCTATGATTTGGTTTTGAGACTGGTGCACTACTCTTGTTTGTGTAGGAAGGCTTGGTAGCGTGTATTTAGTGGTCGTCGAACGTACGAACACGATTGAGGGATTTTTGAGATTAAATACTACTCGTATGTTGTGATAGAAAATTAAGTTCAAAAACAATTTCAAAAAATATAAAATGAAATAGTAACATGGAATGCAGAACAACTCATTAAATTATGGATCAAAAACTCAACTAAAAATCTGGTTGAAGAAAATTAAAGAGTTCCTAACAATGAACAATTGGCTTGTAGAATAATCTCTAAACATACAAAATCATTATTGACGATTCATGTTCTGGAGAAAATGAAAATTCAAATCGCGTATCTCACAAAAAGTTTATGGATTATTGTACTTGGGAGGAGCCCATAACTGCATCAGTCGCATTCAGTGAAACTGAACAAGAAACAACGCGTTAGAATTATGCATAACTTCAGATGGTAAAGACTAATCAAGTGAGCTCTAAGAGAGGATTGTGAATTTGCCACTTGCGAGCGGAATCAGTTCCAATGTGAGCGGTAGAAGAACTTGAAAGGAGTTCAAATGATGTGAAAATATTTCGAGAAGTTTTCCATACATTAAATGTAATAAGAATGAAATGCAAAACGAGTGGAATTAGTTTATACTGCAGGTGAAATGTAATGTAAATGAAAACTGAAGAAAGAAATTAAACTCACGTAAAAACGTACGAACAATTTGGCATCAGCATGAACTAGAAAAAATGGAAGTTCGAGAATTTGACGAATTTAAAGTATCGGGTTACCTTGCAATTAGAAGAAGTAGAATTAACATCTATGTGTTTCTCGTCATTAGAAATACGTTTTAGATATTCAGATAGAAACTAAAATTTCCGCTCAAGTGACCATGGGCTTGCAAGAGTTACTATATTCCAGGAACTGCATTTGATCGAAATTATACTATGCAAATATATTGAAGAACAATATGTTCATATGATATGATGAACTGTGTTGTACAACTTATGTTCTTAACACAAGTAGAGCGTCCAGGGCTTCTCGCTTGAACCCACCGAGCTTTGAGCCCGAGAGTCGTAATATACACACTGGTAGAGTTGCCCCGTAAAAAATGACGGGATAAATGATGTTGATTTTTTAAAATACCCTCTTATTTACGATAAATCTGACATGAAATATTGTTATTTACGGTATGACTGATACCGAGTGTTTTTTTTTATAGCCGCCCTGATTAGTTAAAAGGAATACGAACCCGGAAATTTTCTATCTAAATCCTCAAGAGCATGACATAGAGACGTACGGACCAACTACCCAAGCAAGCACGCAAGCAACGCTTGGCCATAATTACATGTTGAAAAATAATTAATAATTTCTGAATACAATGATGATGCTGCACCCTATTAAAAATCAAGGGCGTATTGCCTGTGAATTAAGGACGACCAAGCACGAACTTAGGGACCGATCACCGGCGAATCACCGCTGAATCACCGACGTAATGACCACTTTTTGGCCGAAATTATCGGCCTCTATACGTCCGCAGCCATCCCCGTCGCTCGTTTATACCAAGACCCCGCCACGTTCATCATCGTCCTTCAACGTCCCGCTTCGCTGGCGATACACCTTCGATTCGCCGGTGGCCGTCCTTCAATTTTGCGTTAAAAAACTCTCCAACGCGCACAGATATGACTTGTCTCTGAATCACCCTTGAATTATATATATTTATAAAAATCTTCTTTATATAAATAAATATATGTATATATATATATAGGGGAACTTTTTTACCTTGGACCTCATGTAACTCAGACCTTTTGTTGATTTCAGCCCTGTCTGCAAGTTTTTCTGTTAACTATTAGCTGTATTTGAGAAATCTACTAGAGCCAGATCTCTCAAATGAAACTAAAGGTTACCGGAAAATGCTATAGAGACGTCTGATATTAACACTAGGTACGAAACACATAGGGTCCATGATATTCTACATATATATGAGGGGGGGCTCAGAGACAAGTCTCGGCTGTGTGCGTCAGAGAGTTTTTATATTTTATGATCCACTGTTGCGTAAATAAAAGAGTAAAAACAAATGCACTACTAAATACTCTAATGTTTCAGAATTAGTCGCAGCCTGTTTTAGTTGAAATCAAGGCTGGCATCTGCTCCCCAGGTGCCGGTGGAAGGGTCAGAACGACGGGCCTTTTGCCTCTAAGCCCATCTCAGTCACCTGAGCCTGCACAAATCAATTTGATACCTCTAACTCAACTAGTACATAAAAAGTAAAGATTTCCGTTATTTTCTCCCGATAATCGATATTATTTTTATTTATTAGTTTGAAGCTCCCCGAACACACTGAATGCGACCTCGAGAGAGCGAAAAGAAACGACCATTTGGTGTGGACCTGAGAAAACGCAGGACTTATGCAAAAGTGTGTTCTCAAACAAGATTTCTGTGCATAGAAACAGGAAGTTGAAAAAGAAGAGGAACGAAAGATAAGGAATAATTAGTGAAGGAGGGTGAACACTAAAAATAAAACAAAATGGTGTGACGAGACTACTTCTACTAATTGCTTTCGTCATGGTTTGAGAGGTCACTTTATACCTCTCGCATGCATATACGAATGCACCCATTGACCTACAGAAGAAGGGGACAAAAAAATACACATTTTAAATCGAACACGTTCATTATCGTAATGTCACGGGAAACCAAATTAGCAAAATACACGGAGAGCACAGACACAGGTTAATCATTGAAGTTTCATAGTCAATAGGTATATTAACTTTTTTACAATAACATTCAAATGGAAAGTATAATTTAGACCGTATGTTTTAGTGGATGTTACCCCAATTCCAAGGAAATCTTTAATAAACAAAATAATAAAAAACTTCTAAAAAATTAATAAATGACACAAATTTTTTCCGTTGAAGTATTTAATCCCACTAAGAAANTTTTGGTGGATGTTACCCCAATTCCAAGCAAATCTTTAATAAACCAAATAAAAGATGGCTTCTAAAAAATTAATAAATGACACAAGTTTTTTCCGTTGAAATATTTAATCTCACTAAGAAAAATGGAATACAGGTAAACAAACTAAAACAGTGTTGAAAAAATATAAACCATTCCGTACATTAAGGTTATAACATCGGATAAATGTGGCTGAAGGGGGTTTTACCCATAGTCACAGAAATCATTTGATTTGAAAAGGATGAGTCTTTCAAACATTGCATCTGAAACAGAGGCTCTTCGGGGTGCCAGGGTTAAACCTCCAAGTGAAAAAAGTCTCTCTATGTACAGGTGCAGACGAAGGTAACGTGGTGTTGTATTTGAGGNGAGAGGCTCTTCGGGGTGCCAGGGTTAAACCTTCAAGTGAAAAAAGTCTCTCTACGGGTGCAGACGAAGGTAACGTGGTGTTGTATTTGAGGAAAACATTTTTAAAAGCCTTGTGATGCTTTAAGATTTCTAAATCTAATTTAAGATCCTGCAAAAATGATAGAAGTATCATTTCGAATGAAGTACGAGTCATTTTTCGATCGGAAAACTGGCAGAATTCATCATCATCAGATGATGCACTATTCTCTCCTGATNAGTACGAGTCTTTTTTCGCTTGGAGAACTGGTAGAATTCATCAGCATCAGATGATGCATTATTCTCTCCTGATGAAGGATCACTGACGGATTCCATTGCAGCAATGACCTACCTCTTAACCTCATCTTCTTCTTCGCACAAGGAGCTTTTCAGTTCAAGCCATCGCAATATAAAATATGGATGAGAGGTTGTTGCAATGATGGTACCAACAACTAGTGGATCTTGAGTTTTCAGTCCGAGGAAGCTCCCAAATCTTTTATGCAAACCTTTCANTCTTGAGTGTTCAGTCCGAGGAAGCTCCCAAATCTTTTATGCAAACGTTTCAAAAGAGCATCAGTCAGCGGTGTGCAGTACGACACGCTTCATCATTACAAACAATTTGATGATTAAGATGGGCTTGTGTGTGTGCTTGTGTCTGTGTGTGTGCTTCTCCCTGTGTGTGCACGTGTGCCCACGTGTGCGTGTCCATGTTCACCGAATCGGTGTTCCGAGACACTTCGGGTGTTTTTGTGAAATTACTTTTACAAAAAATTTTCTCGTTTTGGGAATAGAGTGTTAAGTGTATTTTTTGACGGGCTTCCGAGTTGGTGCAATTATTTCAGGATTGCTTCAGTAATTTTTTTAGAACTTGCCCTGAGGTCGCACGGGGCGCTGACTGCGCACATAACTCAAAAGTTGTTTTATTATGCGTATTTCCGTGTAATGTGTACTATACTGAGTGTTAGTAGTTCAATTGCACACATTAATGTGTGAACGGTGTGTGTGCGCGTGTGTTTACCCAGAATTGGGCAAAAAAACGTACTTACGGTATTCAAACGGTACGGCGTCTTGCTTTTTATCGGAGTTACTCTATAAAACTGGGCGACGCTTTGCTCGAAAGAAGTTTAATGGTTTTGCTCTGTTCATGGCCTCATTCGATAAGGCTTTTTGATGTATGTATACGTTTTGTGGAACTGAGATGACAGTTAAAGAGGACTTTTAGTTTTTAAAGAATCTTTTGTTCTTTATCCAGCAAAGATCACTTTGAATTTGTACCAATGAAACAACATTTGTGGCTACATCGTAGAGACTTGAGCATTTTATGAGACAAATCAGGGAAACTAACGTCGTTGTAACGCGTTCTGTCTTTGTTAAGCTTTTAAGTCAGGCCCCGGGGCTTTGCCGCGGACACTCGGTCATTGACAGTGAGATCGGCTTTGCAGCCGGGTCTTGCTGTGAACAAACATTGGGCTTTTTTCTTTTAATGAGAAATAAGATATTGAGATCATAGTTTCGTATTTTATTAGCGATCTGAAGAAAGTAGTAACACATTTGTAAAGGCTGAAGGGGCCGTATTGAACTTAGGGTTCGACTCTTTTCTGTGCATGTTTTCACCTTGTAGAATTTGAACGTCGGTGCTGCAAGCCACCGTCAGCCTTTGCATTGAAGCTAGTTTTGCTTTCAATTTCTTATGGTGTTGCTACTGGGGCGTACATGAACAGTAAAATTAAGATAGGATCCAAATTCTAAAGGCCTTTTCTCGGGACAGGAGCTCTTGAATTTCATGTCGAATTGTGGTGGTTTTGATACTCAGTTGTTTGTCATTTTCTGCAATATTTTAACAAGGTAACTTCATTTACAAATTGTGTCGAATTATTTCAATAGAATAGAGGAAATATAAGGCTACTTTTTTTATCTCGTTCACAGCTGTTTCTCATAGCATGTCCAACAATTTAAAAGATACATAAACCAGCTTACATGTCGGCTTAAGGAAATTATGCATGTAGGGACTATTTCCATCTGCTTGAGTGAAATTCAAGTGATTCTCAAAATAAAAAATTAGGTTTCATTATTTTTCTTTCAGATGTCATTTTTGTCTCAGAATGCTTTTCTTCAGTGGCATTTATTGTGTAACCTAGTGCTGACTCGTAACTGTAAAGTAAATAGTGTTGTGAAGAGAAACGTTAGATTAGCTTGTGTTTGAAGCTTATTGGCAGGTATATTATTTTTGGAGGACTGGAAACACTCCTCTTTTGAGCATGGAATTATATTTTGATGGCTGGCATGATTTGCAGAGTACAAAACCTACCCAAATGCTGTTGCAATACACTAGTTTTATTCATTGTTTGTATTGTTGCAAGTATTGCAAACATTCATGTTACAGTAAAGAAGAATTTTATTTGACAATTCATTCTATTTTCAGACCTATTGGTACTGAGAATTGTTTGAAATTAACTGCTCAACAAAGTGCAATCTTTTTTGTGCTGCAAGCTTTTCATATTGGTGTTGTTTGTCACATTTTGTGATGGATAGAAATATAAGCTTCTATATTGTTATTGCTTGTCATGACATGGGGCATTTGTTTCAATGTACATAACCAGTATTAATTACATTCACTTATTAAGCATTCCTTCTTAACATTGAATGAACATTGTTTTGTGAGCACATATTAATTTTCTGCAGAATTGGCAATTTATACATGTGCCCAAAATATTTCTATGTGCTTAAGTGAACCTGGGTATTTTTTGAAGGAAAAATTATGTTGATTCAAAAGTTTCTTTTCAATGGTTTTACGAGAAGAAATGGGAAGTTCATCTTTACCTTCTTCAAAGTAATGCAATTAACATTGAATAAAAATTTTGACTGAATTTTCTTGGGGCTATGATAAATTGTTCCATAAATTGAGAACATATTACAGAGACATTGCACCCCTAATTTTGAAAAATTACATTCACCCATGTGCATAGAAAATACTGAATATGTGCGACCATATATAACTGTATGATTTTTGTTCTGTTATTGCAATAATATTTACTCTGGGAGATGCGTATCATTTGCATTTTGTTTGATAAAATCCGCTACACTTGTGGATTGATTTGGGAAACTGGGGTCTTCTTTTTTTCTTGTGTAATGTTGCACTTGGATATTTAATGGTTGAGGAGTNCGCTTTGGTGAGGTTTTTGTTTAGGCAGAGACTAAGTTACGTGGGTCGTTATTTCCAATTAGTTAATTTGTACAAAAGTTGTTTGATTAGGCACAGATAATTCGGCATGAGATGCTATGAAGGGTGGAAATCATACGCATGTTATGAGGACTGCCGTTGTTAGGGAGCATTGTTAGGTGACCTTAGATCCAAATGGTCATTCAACACTTGTTTTTTCGTGTCCACTTTGTTTCTTTTGAAGTTCACCTTTTATTTACTATCCAGTATTTCTCATTTAGTTTCCTTCATGCTTAACTCACTGTTTCTGTGCGCAGGGGGTCTTGTGTGGGAAGATGCCTTGTGCATAGATTCACCTCGTTTCACAGTCAATATCAAATGGTTGTGCATTTTCTTCGGTCTTTATTGGCTACATTTTAAGTGGATGCGAAGCTTTATATCATGACTGCTAAAAGAATATAATTGGTTCACGAGTAAATGTTTTGAACTATACATTTTCAAGAAATCGCTGTTCTCAATAAGGTGCTCATGGATCGTAGTTTTTCGATGTTACACGTATTTTGTGTGGCCAAATGTGTACTGCCATGTTAGAGTTGTTGTCGTTCGTAAGGGGGTATTTGTACTTTATGGTTATTGTGTACAAAGATAACTTTGTTGGTTGCTGCGATTTCTGTGCAGAATTGGTTTTCAATGTTGTTTGACGTTAGGTATAGAGGATGGGGTTGTCATGTTCGCGGTGGTTGTGGGGTGAATTGTAGCATCGCTATGCGCGTGCTGCGGTAAGTTTACGTTGACAGTTGTAGTTAAGGGTGTTCTACGAAATTGTTTAAAAGCCATTGTTCGTGCATTTGTATTGAATGAATTTCGTGGTTAGGAAACGATTCTATGTAGGTAGGATAGGTCACAAAATACACATTATTTATTGTGTATGGATTTCAGATTATTTCGCTGTGATATGCGATTGTTCCGGAAAAGTTAATGGGGAAATGAAACTTCATCTGACTTGAACATAATCATGACTGTTTATATCAGTCTCAGTATCAAGTCATACATTAGTTGCTCATGGGCTTTAGTCTAAGAACAGTTATTCGTTAAAATGCTGGTCGTAGTATTTAATATAAGAATTCGTTCATTTAGAATTGGAGTTTAAGTAGAATGAATTATCTCAGGGTAGTGTCAAGGCACGTGCAAGTGCACTTATGCGCTTTATTATTTATTCATTGCGGGGGATTGCTCACGAACGAGTGAGGATTGTCTTGAGACTTTCTTCTTTGGAAACGAAGCATCCATTTGTACTTGATTGTCGCCATTGTGCGAAGGATGTTCATGGAAGCACTACGTTACTTGCAGAAAATAACATTATCTTCGTAAATACGAAGAATCGAAGGCGCTGTGACCAGTGGACAAGGTGTTTTGTGTCTGAAGGAGGACAACGACGCTTTTTCAAAGGCGGCAGCAGCTTATTGAAGAGTTTTTTAGTGAGCTTTTAAACGGTGAGTAGATAGTAGGCATAGGATAGGCCATAGACTTAAGGGTTAGTTCGCTTCGTCTTGCATGCTCATGAGACTGGAGGGACTTAGGGGGCACTGTAAGGTTACATCAGATGTAGCTATATTTTTCGGATTTTCCTTTTATGTGCCCAAATCCCTTATTTCCTTTGCCATGGCTGGAAGTGTATTGAAACATCTCACTGATGACGCCTTCCGACATGTCTTGCGAATTCTTATAGCGATTGCACAGGACACCTTTCTACAATGATACTCATATTTTTGACGTTAGACAGTAAGTAGTGTTTTTACTGAATGACAGGGAGTGAAGCCATTTGATTAGTGCGTTTGGAGTACTTGTGTGTACACTTGACGAGATACCATAGACGGGTTCGATGTAGGTCGAATACGTTGTAAATATGAGACTTAGTTCGAATGAAACGATTTTTGCAGGCGAGTGGCGTTTGTGCTGGTCAGGTCGAGCTAAAAAAATCTGTTGAGGTTGACCGAAGGCCACGGACCATCACTAGAAGGGTAACTTCTGTAGTTTATATCTACGGAGCATTTGCAAGTACTCAGCTTGCAAACGTTTAGGGTTTATGTTAAGGGAATGTTTCCAATGGAAGGAATTTAACTTGTTGTAAATAATTGAACGCTTCTATACAATGAAAACGTAATTGACACTATAGGGATGAGAACAGCGTATTGAAACATGTCTCTGACGGCGCCTTGCGTTATGTCATGTGAATTGTTTTAGTGAATGCAGTCGAGTGACACCTCTGTATAATGAAACACTGATCTTTTTGACGTTACGTATTAGGATAGATTGGTTTTTATTGAATGGTAGGGAGTAAGCCGTATGACTTGTGCGTTTGGAAGTATCACAGTACAGTG
>VOMN01023084.1:0-15507 GCA_014899125.1 Orchestia grillus | reverse complement strand
GGGGCTGTGGCAGGGCTGTGGCAGGGCTGTGGCGTGGCTGTGGCGTGGCTGCGGTGTGGCTGGCACGGGGCTGTAATGAGGCTGAGAAAGGATTGTGACAAGACCGTGACGGGGCAGTGACGGGTTGTGACGAGGCTACGACGGAGCTCTAGGGGCCAAGAGAGAGTTCTACCCAATCAAAGATGGCGCTCGGCTTTGAGGCACCCCGCAGGTGACCCCCCGCACTCGCGGTAGTTTCTTGCTCGACCAACTGCGCAGCAGCAGTGCAGAGTCATCCAATTTGGGGCAGTCACCATCGCACTGCTGCTGCGCAGCCAAGGCCCTAATATGTGGGCGTGCACCGAGAGCTCCTTGTCTGGGCTGCTGCTAGTTGTGGCCACACGGCACGGTGGGGCTGCCCTACCCAGCCTCTGCACCTTGCGGTTCTATAGTATATTGACGCCGGAGGCCGAGTGTAATTTGTCTGCTGTGAATTTGCCTCATCATGCTCAACCATAAGAAAAGCTCGATCTACCCTTGAATTGGATCTGCCTTGCCACGGATCTTAATGCAGCTATAATTCGCGAGTCTGGGCGCAATTTATCTATCTGTATAATACTAAAACTCTGGTCGCCTTGTTTGTTTGCTTGTTTGAAATCGTGCACAGAAGAGAAAATGTCATATGTTCATATTTAACTCTACATTTATATTCGTCTCAGCTCTACATTGAGGACTCTAATAAGGAAAATTGAAAAAAACGAAAAATCATGAATCAAGAGTTGTTTCTGGTCTTCAACAACACATGCCTAAGAGAGAACTCGTTTCCTACTTATACCAATAGAAGAGAAAATATACACTTACGCCATGTAAAAGAAAGGAATCGGGCAAGTTAGTAAAGTGGATACGGGAATGAGAAAGTGGGCNCGGTTTGATTTTGATAAATTTTATTTGACCCAACGGATCACGCGTAGTCAAGTATCTAACTGGGCACCCAAATGAGACTATTAAACAAACGTGACGGTTACACTCCCATGTGAGGACTATTCTACCCACGTGAGGGCCACTTTACCCACGTGAGGGCTACTCCACTCACCTGAGGGCTACTCTATCCACGTGGAGGCCACTCACCCACGTGAGGGCTATTCTACCCTTGTTAGGGCTAGTCTACCTACAAGAACCTCAGGTAGAGTAGAACGTCAGTAATAGACAGTATATGACTAAAATTTCTGTATTAAAATAACAATTTGACTGAAAGCTCAAAGGAATCTGATTGTTTAAAAATGTAGCCACTCATTAATGTAAATACCATCTGTTCCTGGATGTAGCATTGTCGATTCTAAAATCTTATCTTTTCATTACCCCATGATAATTTCCTTTCAGCTCCAGTCATCAGCACCTGCTCCCTGGCGATACGAGATGAAGCGGGCAGTCCCTTGCTTTTTACTCTCACAACTCTGGCGAGGCTATGACAGGGCCGTGAAATTCTGGAAAATTTAAACTAGGGCCTCGAAGGTGACGGCTCAGTCTGCATCCTTCTCATGTGGCGTAAAGAGAGATATTAATACTCCGTGCTGCAAAGTCTTCGTTCTCACAACGTTGTGTTCAGTGAAACGTTAGGTGACGGAGAAGCTTGGAAATCATACAGCCGTTGCTCTAGCTGCATCGTTGTTCTGTGGTACAGTGCCTCGGCTGAAATGAGATCTAAGATCAGCCCGTGACCTGAGACGGGACTGTTGGTGTGTCCAGGGCTTTTGATGAACCAAGAAGCTTCGTCCTAAATCTGATTGTTTTGAGATTTACCGACTAATGAAAACACATCACGAAAAACAATAGAAATAAATGTAGCACTAATGCAACTTACCCTGATTTCGAAAAACGCCGGGAAAGAATTTGAGCGAAATCATTTTGTTAGTTGTATGAGCCACGCCGGTTGCACTTTAAAGCAAAGAAATTATTAAGTTGTGATCTAAGTGTATCAGACGACAACAACGATTGTACCGTACACGACACACATATTGTTATATGTTGTCAAGTTGCCACTCCTCTTCAGATTAGAATTATTATACATAGATATACGACTTATTTCGTGCGCTGTCTTCGTTTCATAACAGAAACACTCGTACTTGAACGTTCATACCATCTCTTGCGCACTATGTACACTCGTACATTTATCATAGACTCTCGTACATTTACCCCATTTTATCCTTGCGTACTATATACACTAGTACATTCATCACAAAGACTCTCTTACATTTGTCCCATTTTATCTTCGCGTACTATCTGCACTCGTACATTCATCGTCACCTACTAAGTGCCAATTATCACCTTATGGTTCACTGGAAATTGCCGAAATTTTTTTGGTTTACAGGTGCGAGGTACACTTCTAACTTTTATTAATACGAATTCATTTTCTACAACCTTAAAAGTACTATCAGTTTATCACAGCTTGTCACGCGTGCATCACCCATACACTTATCTTTTACGTGACGCATTTCCACGGTCGATCATTGCCCATTTAATCTCGGCAATTCCCTATATTTAGGAGTCTGTCTGGGCACATCGCCCACTGAACACAAACATCCCTCTCTCACACAATCGCCACACGGTCTGACCACCACCCTGCGCCGTCGGAGCGTTACCCTTTTGTCGCCCAGGTGCAGCACCCTGCACGGCAGCGCTGCTGTCCGACCCTCTGCCGTCGTTATGTTCAGCTCCTCAGCCGCCAGCTCCACCTCGACCGTGTTGGTCCACTCGGCCCAGCTCTTGCCTGATCCATAGTTAATGGGCGCCGGACCTGTTTCGAAAAGTAAGATTTCACGTGTAAGACGGAGGTATGTCTCCTCTTCTTGTTCCTGACTCGTGCATAGATTGGATGTCATACCAAAAGATCGTTCCTTCTGTGGGAAATAATTTTTTTAAGGGATGTGTGGCAAATGTGCTCTCTCCCATAACGAAAGGTTAAACAACAATAAATTCAAACGTGCTGATAACGTTCATTAGCTGCATTTATCAACAAGTTAGTCACATTAACGTGCATGAAATCGTTTTTTATTAAAAAAATAACCTCCTTGGGTTGATTTGGCATCCAATTGTGTTGACATGAGCTCGCCTCGATTAAAGAGCAAAATAGTATGTTGTCAGACCTGTGTACGTTTGTTCGCTGCCTGACCTAATTGCCAATAGTTGGTGAGCTTCTCCGTGACGAAGTTGTATTTCTAAAACCTCAAGCTGTCCACAGCCGCCCGTGGCTTGCGAATGTTCACTCGGGTCGAAGAGTTCTACCCAATTTGTCACAATGTTGAAACGCGACGTCAGCTAACAACTTTTGATGCCGATCGTCCCGACGAGTTCTGTTTGTTTACTGAGCGCAAACTCTAATGTTTTTCAAAGGAAGATTACCCAGGACCAAGCAAAAACAAAAACACCTCGGGATGATAGCGTGGATGAGAAAATCACAGATCTGGGGAAAAACAGAGAATCTTGGGAGATCAAAGCACTCCTCGATTCTAAGTTAAGCAAAATGATGAAGGAACTTGTCAGGTCATCTTCGTGAGGTGCTCATATTCTGTGTGAGGTTACATGCTGAACTTGTGTCTACTTTCCGATTTATTTTATTATCAGTTGAGGCATGGAATTTCTCATCCTGATTTTCAATTAATACACACCAACATTTTATTCATTACTTCCGTTGAAAGGACGTGTCTGTATACATACTGAGCTCTAAACGTCATTGAGTTCTTTTCTCAGGAAAGTATAAGAGAATATTTTAATACCTGGATGGATTTTCAGTGTTTCGTAGTAGATTTTCTTTGAATAAAAGCTCAAACCTCCGTAATTTAAAACTTATATTTTTGAATACAGTAAATTTCTAACAGAGCTAAAATCACATACCGTTTGAAAGTGAACAATGACAGGCACACAATTGATAATTCTAAAATTAAAAACGGTTCATGAATAACTCAGAAGACAATAAGAACAACCTTCCAGCAAAATTCCTTTGAGCGGCAACAATTAACTTGAATTCAGGATAAGGTTAGCAATTAACTGGTAGTAGGCTTGGGTGGAACGCAAACCTAGTACATTACCCCCAAGCACGTTATTCCAAAAACTAATATTTCTTGCAGTTCCCTCTTGTATTCCTGATGAACTGATTATGTGTTTTATTTATTTACCCCGTCGCAATACTCTAAGTTCAGAGCATATCAATTACATGAGTTACTCGGTTAGTTGGCACAGATGCGTGCACACAGTCACACCGTTAGAGACAGGCGCGTCATCTGTAGTTCAGTCAATGGTAACTAAAATTCGTGCTGAAATTTAGGATGATATAATTTTATGCAGCACTTATCTCAGTCTTTCTCGCAAGTTTCTGCTGAAAAGAAATCTGCATGACATGATTGATGCTTTTTTGAATGCTTCAAATTTTGTTTTTATTTCCATGCAATAAATCACCTCAAAAAGGCAAATACATTCAATTGATAAACTAATATGAAAGTAACAATAAAAGCGGATAGTAATAATGAAATTTATTTTTCTATTGTGAAATGGATAGACATAATATTATTCGAAGTACCAACGCTGAGAAAAGAAGAAAACTTGCATAACGATGATCCTGAAAATTGGATCAAAATGTGTATATTAAATACATTAAAAAGTTGGAAACCACTTGAACATTTAAAATTGTAATAGCTAAAAGAGTTATATTATCAGGGTAGAAATCATGACAATAGCAGTATAATAGAACAACATAATAAGCATAGTAATGGAAGTCATATACCATCGATGAACCAGACCAAAGTTCTGAAGTCAGTTCTCAAACTTTCACTTTCAATTAAAATCAACGCATACCTAAGCTTTTAAAGTCTTACCCCGAATTTGTAGGAACATAATGAAAATTTTGAGGTCTACCCGCCCTCAGGCTCCAAAGTGGCGCATGCTGTGCTGCCGGCACAACATTAATTGAAATGCTAGATTTGCAAACCGAATTTTCTTTTTTGGAGGGTCAAACTACTGAAAGTAATAAAAATTACCGAGTGCAGGGACTGTGGAACGTTCAAGGCTAAGTTCAGTGCATGTGAAGTATTCACAATATTTATACATCAGATCGAGAGGTACATGGGTTTTCTTTGTAACGGACGACCAGAGAGGGTCGTGGCCCTACCTCGGACTATAGCGTGAGCTCCAGGTTAAAAAACGATGTTAGCCTTTAAGCTTGTATCAATGAAACAATAGCAAACTTCAAAAACTATTAAGCTGAGAAGCCACTTCTTTGGGAGGAGAAATTGCTAGTCTTCGTCTTGCTTGTCGTAAAAATTGACGATTGCATTTTTCCGATCTTAGGCACACGAGAAGCTTGACTCAAAAGCGTCACGTGTGTGTTAAAACATATGAAATAAATGTGGTTATGTGAAGCACGGCATTGGTTGACATGTGCAGTTTCAGAGATCTGTAATTATTGGCACGATGAGTCAATAATTTCATAGTGCCGTCATTTTCAACATATTACAGCATCTCGTAGAACGTTCGTACGAATATCCTACAGAAACATGCAGTCGATTTTAAAGACCAGAAAGTTGCGTATTAGTGCATTGAAATTCATTTAGAAAATTCTGCTAGGGTAAAAAAAAGTTATACAAATTAGATAGATATTTTAATTATTTTACAAATAAAATACACTAGGAGGAAATATCAAAAGTGGATGTCGGACAGCAGTGGCACCCAATAAGGACTCTTAGACTGCCTTTCCAACAGAGTGTGCATTTTTTCAGTACTGATCATAAAGCCTCAATTTAACGACTATACATGGACATTACTCGTTATGATCATTCAAACCTAACTGCCTTACTTACCTAAATAAAAATTTGTGAAATAATATTTTCACCATTCAGCCTGGAGAATTCCAATATTTCTTGAATCGTAAAAAAACTCACACGACTGAAAATCAGTCATAGAGGAGGAGGGTCTGTCATGTTCTGGGGCCGTTTCAACTACACAAAAGTAGGCCCTTTGGTTGAGGTATACGTCAAATTGAGCCAGCATGGCTGCATTGAGCTGCTAGAGACCAAATTTTGCTATTTGCACAATACCTGAATGAACAAAGTCATGTTGTTTTGCATATCTCTCAGGATGACAACTACCGAGAGTGTCGTGCTAGAACTGTCATTAATTGGAATGACAGTCATTCTGGAAGTGTGGAGCATTTAGATTGACCAGCTAAGTCCCCAGACGAGAACTTAACAGAAAATTTGTGGAACTACGTCATTGAGACGTCGAGAAAGTCGTCCACGTACTGTGGATGCACGGCGAGATCAGTTCCCGCAAGAGGATTTAAAATCGACCAGGTGCTCATTACGACACTCGTAGACTCAATGCCGTGCAGAATTGCCGCCATTATTCGAACTCGTAGAGGTGTGACATTATATCAGTAGCAGGTGACTAATTTTTTCTCCAGTGAATGTATTTGGTAATTTAATGCGTTACAGAACACTATGCAAACAGGTATATGTCTTGGAAACGACTGATGAGTCATAAGGATGATAATAATAATAAATATAATAATTTGTAATAATATAACAGTTATTATAAATTAATTATTATACTTGGCACGAGCAGATGCAATACTGTTTCAATCTATTGCGACATCGTGGAAAACACATGCTATAAAATCATTCAACAATAGCAATTCATAAATTCTATTGTAAACGGAAAAAATTATATGTAAAGATGTGTAATCTCTCAAATAAACTTATTTCATCTTTCAAACAAAGAAAATTCATCAGTTATAATCAGAGAATCATGCACTAAAACCACATTTTTGAAAACAGGCAGCAATCCTTCGGGCCTCTTTGGCTTATGTACACGAGCTTGTTGCGAAGACGATGGGCGTGCCAGTCCAACACTGGCGCTCCTGATTCGTTAGCACAGATTCAGACGCTCGAACTCGACCCTCAGCAATCATGCCTCTCCCACCCCCTCCCCTGCGAGAGGGTGGGCTGTGATTACGAACGCTTGGGCTGACATGAATTAGATTTCAGCCATGATTTAATCCATTCTGCATCCTGCTTACTTTGTTGAACGATCGCAGCGCGATGCTGCTGGCCAGCTTCATATCCCGAGCGCGATGTTTGCGCCCCACCAGAATGATGATTGGAATAATATGCTAGACATTTTTCTACCGGGATAATTTACGATGTGAAGATTTTTCACCCGTTTAAGCAGTCGTCTGATACATAATTTCTAAAAATATAAAGTTAGTTGTGTACTCGTGCACATGCCGACAGTCCCGTCTAAAATTGAGGAAGAAATGTTAACAGTATACAACTTAAAAACCTACGCTTGATTTCTCTGAAATTTTTACTCAATGCAAATTACTAGAGTACTCATATTTTTAGCAAGCTTTCAGAGCACCAGAAATAATACTGAACAAGTTACAAAGTTTTGTTTTATTTATAAGTCTCCAAAATTGAAGAAAATAATAAAAATATAAATGAAACCTTTCAACTATCTTGCTTTGTGATAATTGAGAAATTAAAATAGAGAAGATAAAGATCACTCAAAATCACTGCAGCAATTGTAACTATGACACACCGTCGGAGAGTGATACAGCTGTAAAATTAAAAATAGTAAGTTTGCAAAAGAAAAGTTGTGGAATTAAGCAAATTTCAAAAACGATTAATCATTCTAAAAGTGTTATGAGCCAAATTTTGAAACTTCAAAATGAAACTTGTGGGTTAACTACCACAGAGAAGCTGGGCAGGACCAGTAAATCTACTGCAAGAGAGGATAGGGTTTTGCGACGCCTATATAGCACTCAAAGACCGCCTTCTAATTGCGCCAAAGCATTGCTCGGATAATTGAAGATGACGTCAGTGTTTCGCAGCAAACTGTGTTCAGAAGATAGTGTGAAGTAGGCCTCCATGCAAGATCTCTTCGGAAAAATAACTGATCGTTAGAAAGAACCAGCCACCAAGATTGACATTTGTATACAACTCGTCGTTTGGACAAGAGGAAACTAAAACATGATATTTTTCAATGAGGAATCTAAATTTACTGTATTTGGATGTGATGGTAAACGATGTAGACAAAGAAGAATTACTGAAAGTTTGAACTCTACCTGTATAAAGAAGATTGCTTAGCTTGGTGGGTGTAGCGTAATGGTGTTCGGGATGATATCAAGGAAAGGCACGTCACCTCTTGTACTATTAAATGGTAAAATTAAAACCAGTAAATCTACAGCAAGAGAGTATAGGGTTCGAAAGAATATGTTCCAAAAAATTGTTGTAACAGTGATGCAAAATTCAGGATTTAAAAATCTTGTATTTAAGCAAGATTTTCCATTCCTCAATTCAGCAGGTTAAGATGATGCAGGATACAAGATGATACACTTTTCCTTAAAGCAACGCTGCTTTCGAATTATGTAGAGGAACGAAGAATAGAGTTCATTGACTGGCCTCTTCGAAGTCCAGACATTGACCTCAGAAAACTTATGGAAGATTCTAGGAGAAAATGTCATGACGTGAGATCCAGCAAAGGCTGGAGATTTGAGGTTGAAATTGCGAGAGGAATTGGCGAAGATTATATTTGATGAGAGTCAAAATTAGGTGAAATCTCGCAGGCGAAGATGTGCAGCAGTGATTGAAACCAAGGATTGCAGTGTTAAATATTGATAGGAGCCATTTGTATAATGTTGTGTTTTTGGGATGTATTCAAAAATTTACTCGTACTTTGTTCCTGAACTTTGGACACCCAGAAAGGAAAAAAGTTTCCTAACTCATTATTTTAATTGAGGTGTCGTAAAAATTCCCTGAACATTTAATTACAGTACATTCGGTGAAAATTTTAGGAAACTTGAGCTCGTATTTTTTCTACTTCACAGTTTTAATACGTGGCATTTAGTTCAGTGTGGTTCAGATAGCTTTCAAACCCCTCATGATTAATTGGATTTTGTTGAGCAAGTGATCATTTTCACGGGATTTGCCACAAGAAAATCTGTTTTTTGTTCTGTATTCCTCAGAACTGCGTCGAAACTAGCGTGCGAATTCGATTACGCTCAAAAAGTTTGGTGGAATTTAGGAGTTTTGACTTAAGACCCAATCGACCAAAATTAAATTGGCATAAAAAGATGCGCTACATTTTCACCGCGTGACATGGATATCTCAAATAATTTTCTACACTTTCGACAAGTTTTCTGTACCTAAATATCCGTGTGAAAAAATGTCAGTCATAAAACTCTGCGGCTATCACACATAAGATTTAACTAAAACCTTTCAAGTAGAAAATTAAAAATGCGAGACGGAGTACAAAAAAACGGTACTAAGTTTGTGAAATATTCGATGTCTCTATGCTTTGAACCAAGAATCAATGAAATATTCGTTTCAGCGCTCTGTTTTCCGCCATTTTGTCTCAATTAGGGTTAGATTTTGTCCTGGAACTGACTTATAATTCTTTTTCAGGCAAAGGAAATTAAATGGTAATCACTGCCGCGTAAAAACTTAATCCACAAAAAAAGACACTTTGTTAGTCATCACTGTACTCCGCAGTACGAAAATAAAATTTATTTCGAAGTATTTTGTATTACTTTAGGTGCTCATACTTTCTTTATCAAGCTGGTAAATTAAAATTTAGACAACTCTTTCAGTGTCTGTGCAGTGAATGAGAAATACCAAATCTTAACAAAGGTTTTAAAACAAAATGGACACATACAATAAGTAGGTTTATGTAGAAGAAACAAAAGGCACGCTTCTCATGTGCTACTCATTGGAGCGTCCTGCAAGAACCTCTGGCTCAGTTGACGGATTAGCTCGCTCTAATTTGCGTCAAAGTCAACCTAATGAAAATTTACGATAGTCTCCGGCAGCCGCCTCACACTTCGGCCGCAAATTCTGCCTGTCTGACCAAGACGCCTACACTGGGATGCCAGGCCATCGTTTTGGAAGGAGATCTCTCGAAATACTGTGATTTTACAGCAATAAACGTGCAGTTCATTTCCTTAATGTCACCGTAGTAGTTTTAAATACATGTAGAACATTACATTTAGTATTCAGTACAAGCTGAGATCTCAAAAAAAGATACACTAAACAGATGTAGACGTTTGAACTATCGAGTTGTAGATATTGACACTGCTTCTATGGGATTTCGCGACTGCTAAGGGCGGTCGAAGGAATCAAAGTGTTAATTAATTTAATAATGAAAAAACCTGCGTCAATATGAGAATTTTTTTCTTTCAGCTTAGGTAAATTACTGCCAGGAATGTATAGTAGTTATCAAAAACATTTTCCGTTAAAGCACTGTTCTTTCAGTATCGTTTAAAGTTAACTTTGAAAAAATACTAATCGTACCAAAAGTGATCAGATGTTAACGCTTTAAGCCTTGATAACATTCTTATCTGATTTCGACGAACTTACTGTACGTCGAAGATGTTAACGAATACGAATAATATTAATAATAATATGCATATATAATGTCATAAAAAATTAGCCAGCGTTCGACAGAAAGGCGTGCTACTAGATACATATGATGGAAAGTTAAGTTTCAATAATACAAGAAACATAAAACTCTAAAACTCCACGCTTCTCTGCTGCTTTCTTATTTTTACATTTTTCAGGAAATCATTTTAGGATTTCAGCAGATTTTGGGGTAAGAATGGACAGCCTCTGTCAATTCCAGACCCCAATAGCCATAGAAATTCTTATATGCGTTAAATCGAGAGCAAATATAGAAGTTCTGAATTAATCCATGTTCACCTCAGGGTCTAATTTTCGTGCGAACCCTGCGGTCCTCCTCTGACATTCCATTTCAAGATGTGGTCACAGGAACAAATTCTGAAGATAAACTTCATTCACATATACAATTTTACGCTTCTACCATAAGCGGAACTAGTTTTTGGGCTTCCAAATAAACAATAGTTAATGTTACCTGGAATACCTTTATCACTACATAACAAACAACAGTAATGAATTTTATTAACTCATTCTTCTTAAGTTTATTTATTTTGATTTATTGAGGTTGAATGTTTAATTCTCAGCTCATTTAAACACAGAGTGTGAATGAAGCCTCTATATTTCTCTAGTCAGCAGCTCACAATTGGGAACGTTGATAAGATCGAGTGATTTTTCATTCGTTCACTAGTTCTCCACACTCCTGCAGGGATCCTCTCGGCAAGCATTAACTAACAACTGATAGGTCTGCACTGGTAACGGCGTCGAAGATCGGGTCCCAAAAAACGTAATTCAATGTTTTTTTAAACCGAGTCTTGGGATGGGATGACTGAGCAGCCTTGTAACAGAGAAATTTCAAACTCATTATATTTCGACTTGATTATTCCATTTGGAGCCCATTGCATCTACTAAACACAAAATCACGAGACAAAAAATTTCCACGCAGAAAAGTGCTGCTAAGCTTGACATGTATCTCGTCTCGGCATATTAAATTTTATTTTTCAAGATTTTACTCCGGTATTGCATCACCCTGAAATTAGTGTAACTTCAGCACAGCAAACAACAGGTAACAATAAGAAAGAAAGAATACTACCTGTTCTAAAAGTTTATTTTCAAACATTCTCAAGTTTACCGAACGCACGATTCTCCACTAGACCCTAACATACTTCACTAATAAGAGATCAAATCCATCCCATCATTCGCGTACGATCACACCGGAAAAATGCTGTAAGCAGCCACTTTTGCGCTGCCATACCTCCATTATTTACCAGGTGATAAGAACGTCCATTAAGGGAGCCTTTCCCTCGACAGATCTTAATTGGTCTGCTGCACACGAAATAAAAGAGAATGAAGCGTTGCCTCTGTCTCATCGACCAGCTTTCCTGTCATCACGATTTTCCGAGTACGTTCTAACTTTTTCTTTTTTTACGAGTTCATGAAATAGTGCGTGAATTAAGCGTTTGGGCTCATGAATTGCGTGAAGCTCACAACCACACTATCCTTTCATTAGCACGACCCCATGAATGCCAACTAGCTACTGAAGGGCTGCGCGGTGAGAAACCATCGCGTTTGTGCATCAGCATAGAAGGATCTCCGCTGTAAATCATGACTTTCACATAGAAATATAGTTTAGTGTTATTTCTTTATTGATTTGTTTAAAACTAAGGTTAAAATGCAAACAGGCTGTAAAATATTACTTTTGGAACATTTCGATAATTTAAAATGTAGCTGACCTTTTTGAAGTTGAAGTAAAGAATAGTTTCAAATCTGTAAAAATGTCTTTCACTCAGCGTTTTAGTTTGGATGACTCATGAAGAAGCTTTTCATAGTGACGATCTTGTGTTAACCTTCAAACTCACACAGAGTTTGGAACACAAGCTTCACTGATTTCACCTTCCAAAATTCAAGTGTATTAGTAATATTGCGTTACTAGCTGAACAGAAACAAATTCTTTCAACTTTATTTGAAATTCAAAATTTTTAAAAAGCATTCATGCAGAGTATGAAATCCTTTCAAGGGGTAAATCCTTTGAGTTAGTCAGTGCTGTAAGTTTTACAACTGCCGTATCAAATAATGCCGAATTGAGCCTACCGGCACGATTTGAACCTATATATTGGCATCGGTTACACGCGGTGCTTTGAAGATAATATTGTTTGAAACCATACATTGACATTCATTGTACAGTAAGAGCGGCGTAAGAGAGATCTTATTCTATCGACGGCGATCCAGCTGAAGTGGGAAGATGCACACCTCGAAAATCACAACTTCGTGCATGCGTTGGGACGTGCGCATGAAGGACCACGTGGAGAGACTGGGTCCGTCTTCCTTCAGGACAGATCGTTGCATTGCTGCATGATTGCTTTCATTTCCTATTTGCGTAAGCAAGTCAGCTACTTATAGTATAATGTATAATATGAATGACCATGCAAGTTATATATTTACTCGCACTTCAATATCGTACGTATCGACTGTGATGCCATGTGTATGTACTAACATGAAATGCTTTGGGTTCACTCAAGTTAAAATAAAAAGAACACCTCTTAGTTGTTGCTCCCAACAAAATATTTTTTTTTAATTGAGTATTTACGTAGCAAAGAGCACACAACTTGCGTGGGCTCCTAATTAGTTCGCTTAATGAGCGAACAGCTGTTTTTCCATTCAGTTTTGCCATAATTTTTGCCTAAATACCGTCATAAACAAAATTATTTCACCAAAAAATCTTTCCAACTTTCTGAAATTATTTCTGCGAGCAAAATAATTCGTGTTATGGAAAATGAAATACTCTACAACTTAGACAACTACTGAGCCGGACGGAGGTATCAAAGAAACGGATCTGGTCTGAAATAACTAAATTTCTGACATCAAAATCCGTCAGTCAATCAAGCCCCTCGTGAAGAAGCAACAGGTGGAGGGAATACAGAACGTTAACTAAATGTCTAACAAAACTTGATCATCCGGTAAATCACAATCAACTTTGCGTATTTGTCCCACGCTGCTATCGAGAAAATCCAAAATTGAAATTGACTTCCTCTTTTCGAGGTGACCTGGATAACAGATGACGGGAACGTCCTCCACTTCGGTGCGAATGTGCTATCAAATTTGTTTTCTTTGTTTTGACCCTCGCTGAGCCAATCAAATTGTGTTCTTTCGAGCCTGGAATTGAGCTCATCACGCAAGAGGTGATGAAACGTTCAGCTCGCGAAGAAAACTCGAGCTCGAAGTCTCTGTTTACTGACATCCAGCCCGATGATATAATAATATTCTTTTTCCACGAAGGTTTATGGAACTGACACGGTTTTATTTTCAAATGCCATGATTTCTTAAAATTTGAAAAATAAATCGAATAAATTTCTTTCACGGCATTTTTCTATATCTTCTCGTTTCCTTCTTTAACACAAAATATTTATGCTCGTTTTCTTCGGTCGCAGCCTCCCACCGCCACACAGCATCTGTCAGGCCGGTTCACCTCACACCTGTCTTGCCACCACACCACACCTGTGAAGAAACTCCACCCCAGACATGTCAAGCCACCACACCATGTCTGTCAATCTACCACACCACATCCGCCAAGCCACTATACCACGTCAGTCAAGTCACCACACCACACCTGTCAATCTACCACACCACGTCTGACATGCTACCACATCTCTTCTGTGAAGCCACCACCCCACTCCCGTCAAGACACCACACCTGACATGTCACCACACCTGTCATGTCACCACACCTGTCATGTCACCACACCCGTCATGTCGCCACACCTGTCATGTCACCACACCTGTCATGTCACCACACCAGTCAAGCGACATCATAAGGAGGCGGAGCGTGATCATCAGGCTGCCCGCTGTCCGTAATTGCGGCTCTCCAACCCGAAATTGACCCCGACCGGCGTCACGTCGTCTCGACTCCAATCTTTAAGCCGTAAGAGTTTCTGTGCCGCAAGACCTTCACAATTTGCCGGTAGCTGCCCATATTTCTTAGGTACAGTCCAGAATTCTGTAGATGCTGGGAGCGTTCATTCGTTCAGCCTTATGTATCTGACTGACATTCTTCATTTTCTAGCTATGCTTTTCCGTACGTCTTATGATAGTGATCATAAAATGAGAAATCACCAAATCGAGGCTTTAAACAGAACGTCACTTTGTTTAAAAGTATTTACACGAATTATACATATCACAGGCATGTAAGAAAGTGCTACGATCGCCGCCCGCATGTTGCGCTAGATCGGTTCCAGAATAGTTTGATCGGTCAAAAACAATATGGCAATGTGAAATTTAACTAAGAACTACTCGAACGTTCTTTCAGGGTCGTATGATTATAATGTAATACCAAATGACCGTAAAGAAATATTTAAAATACAGTGTGGTACCGGAAAACGGAAATATTCAAAATTAGTAGTGATAGCCATACGTGTAAGTAAAATTTACAACACAAATTTTCAAACATTGGTAATTTAATTTTGATTCCTGTTTCTTAAAAGGTAAGTTGTAGTGGTTCAACTGCAGTCAATAAAATTTATTTGTTGGAATGTTTCTTTTTTAACGAGTTTGTCAACAGCTAACGTTTTTTTGTACGACCCTGAATACGGTGATGACTCCTTCTGCTGGCAGGCATTCCAACGTGAGCTGCGCGGTCCACATCTGCGCTCCGTAGAGATGAGTCTGCAGAGTAATGCTCGTGGCAAGGCTGCCCAGAATGTCTGAGGGATTTAACCTGTGTTTATCACGTCATACCTTATGCATCGAACCTATATTGCCTCTGAATACAACACTAATTACAGTTTTAACACGTGTAATACATTCTTCATTTTGATGGCTAACTTCGATAAAAGATTTATTTCGCATATATGTCCTTTATTGAAAATGAAAATGGATAAGGGCTACTTTCACGTTTGAGTGGGACTGCAGTTCATTAAAAAATGAAAAATGCTCTAAAGACTTGCGCATATATTTGCGCATTTGATGGTGATGATGCTGTGGGGATTGAACCGGTCGAAGGCGGCGCAGTAAATTTAAACTGGAGACTTCAGCCTGGGAGATGACCATCGCAGTGGGCAGAGGTGGGCAGTAGCGCGCTACATGTAGCGGCCGCTACT
>VOMN01023083.1:0-67805 GCA_014899125.1 Orchestia grillus | reverse complement strand
ATAAAGCCCCCCACCTGCAGCCAAATCGTTAAAAACGCGTATTATTGAAAATGGCAGTGGTAACCAATGATAGTTAATTACATCCAAAAAGGGCTAATAATACGTTTTCTCCATAAGCGTTGATAAATAAATTTTTGCATGAGTGCGGGCTGACGAAAATCGACCAGAATTCTTTTCAATCAGAGCTCAATTATTTTTGTGTGTGGACTGCTATCACCATATCACCGCAAAGTATGACGACATTTACTGAGCAATATTCTAACTACGCACCTTAAATGCTTCTGTCTCACGCAATGTTTTGTAAGTACTTATCTTGTCCAGGTGTTTCTGATAACAGAAACTGATGTTTTAGTTCATTAGAAAAAGAAGAATATGGTTTCTTGACGATGGAAGCAGACAACGAATATCGATACGAAGGAAGGTGGTCCACTTGGTGCCAGGCATCACAACTAACGCCTGACAGCAGCGGATGTTGGAAAAAGTGAAAGAGCAAATGCAGGATGTTAATTTTAGGCTTTCGTGCAAGAATTCTACGCGCCGTTATAGAAACGTTTTTAACCGTTTAATTGCCGTAGGACCTCAGAGTGGAGAGAACTTTCTTGGGTGGAACGTCCTCGTAGGACCTTCCTTGAACTTCCAGAGTGGAATGAAGTATCCACTCAAGAACTTGACCACTCCGTGGCAGTTGAACCATATGCGGTCTCTGGAGTACGTCGAGGCGCACCTGCACAATTGATATTTTTTGCTCCGCCTTTACTTAGCCGAGTTGGAGTAATCAATTTGGCGTGGGGAGTCTTTGCTGGGCCTCCTGCTCGCCGCCATGGGAAGCGAATGGCAGCAAATTTCGTAATGAGAGGCTAGGGAAGCGTAAGGCATGCAAAGAAGGACAAGCGCACCCGGACTTGTGGCTTTTCTTCCCTTGAATTCAGGGCACTCACAAAAGCGCCGCTCTGGTTTGCAGCGTAAATTTTTTTAAACATCGGGCCTTTTGAGAACGAAGCGGAGGGTGAGATTTGAGGACGGGTGGCGTTATGAGGCAGAAGTTAAAGTTATCAAGCATAAGTAGACTTCTAAAAAATAGAATACAATCCTAAAAATATGGACCCTTCGACAACTAAGCGGGAGTGTTGGGCTTGAGGGTAGGTGGCGTTATTAGGCATAAGTAATGCAGTAATAGATCATTTCCATACCCGGGCGCAATTCTGAGGTTTAGTCTTCAGTCATTTGGGTAGACTCGCCCCAGTTCGCTCAAGAGCCGGTGTCAGTTACAAAAAGGATATAAAATTAAAAGTAAGTACTGCTGTAACCCATAATTTCAGGTCTCAATTGCTTTGGAATGTTTTGTTCAGTATTCAAAATATACTTAATTACTTCTAAGTTGTCAGAAGCGAGAATTAGTATCGGTAAAGCACCACGCAAATTAAAACGTATTTCTGCTGCAGTCGCTTCTGAATATTAAATCTTGAGGATTGTTCGAAAGAGAAGTAAAATTGTATTGCTATACTAATTTAATATTCAGAGAGCGCATAGATACTAAACTTTTAAATTTCTTTTTTCTCTGTTGGAAAAAATATTACCGGGTACCTACATGTATTAAATCGCGTGTGTTGTTTGTGTTAATCGCTTAAATTGTTTGAATCGTCTATGCACATATATGTATTGAATGGCTGTGAAAGCAGAGCTACAAATAGTGTTTAAATGAAGGTTATTACTGTTGATTTTGATGGGCACAAAAAATTTATAGTATCCGCTCTGTGCATTCAAAGTACATGCAGGTTGAGTGCACGTGCTGTACGAAAAATAGAAAGAAAGACTGAAGGAAAGAAAAAATGAAAGAACGTTGATTTTATTCCAAAAATCCTTCGTACTTTTTGAAGACATGAAAATTGTACTGCTGTACTTGCCAGGTTAGTCATTCCGAATGACAGGCTGGCACACAGTGGGGGTTGTCGTAAAGTGTCTCGAACTGGTTATTGTCGTAAAGTGTTACACACTGGTTATTATCGTAAAGTGTCACTCACTGGTTATTGTCGTAAAGTGTCACACACTGGTTATTGTCATAAGCTATCCCAAGCTGGGAATTGTCGCAGAGTGTCACAAACTATGGAGCGTTGTACAACGTCAAAAAGGGGCAACTGTTAGAAGCATCTTTTTAATTTTATGTTTTTTATAAAACAAACGAAAACATAGGCCGGATTTGAATAGAAACTCAAGAGAAAGCCTTCTAATCCCTGGTACACTCGACCACCAGATTCACTGCAGGGCACCCAAAAAATCCTATCACAAATTTCGATTGGAATACTCATGATCTTTTTAGGGTACAATTCTTTTTTGATTGCGATTTAGACTTGTATTAATTTTATCCTTATCTCTTCGGTACACTTTGCATCGGCATGCGAACTAATGAGCACAAATAATTGACTAAGGTGTCGTTTAATTTGCAACTCCCTGACTTGAAATCCACTTTATTTCCTCTAATTCTTTGCGAAGTCGTCTAAAGGGTTGGGGTACACAAACGGTATCGATAAACTCTCTTTAGCAGAAGTCAATAGGAGACAAAAGTATCGCTAATGTGTTTGACAAATGTAATGTATATTCAATATTCAAGAAAGAAACTGCAGTTCAGTAGCACCAGGAGGTCTTAGGAAATAAGAAATATCTTCAGAGACTCTTAAGAATGTTGCTTCAGAAATATTGCGCCACTGGAATCGTTGCCGCGGCCCACTAATTATGCTAATTATATGCCTTACTTTTATTGCATCACTTGAATATCACTTCGGAATAAACAAGTTCACATTAACTGGGATGATGCCGAACATACCTGCTGCTGCATACTGGAGCACTTAATGCAAATCTCAGAAGGGGTCATTTGTTCAAATTGTCGCTCAGGTATGGCCCTTGGAAATCGTGCTTCTACCTCCAACTGATAACTCGCTTCCATTCTCTATTCTCGTCGAGATCCGAAAATCTTCGCCTTTAAAGATTCATTTGAAATGGTATCCGCTCATTAGTGAGCTGATGACCTGCTCTGCAATAGTGAATATTTCTATGGGTTGACGGTAGCTCTCCAGGGACAAATTTCAGGTAAGATTCCTATCAACGTCGAAGCAAAATAGTTCTTAAACGCTATTATATTTTTGGCATTGAGTGTCTCGGTGGCTGGCTTCTCATGTTCATACAGAAGCTGCATCCTTTATCAGTTGTTAATGAGTTGTATGATTTTGAATCCAGCTAATTGGAGCTAGAAGACGGGCAAATTAATCGTGCTTGCTGCAGTAATTGCTTAGTCTTCCACCACAAAGATTTACTGCAGTTGCAACAATTTGATTTTCGAAACGACTCTTGCGGGAGGCAGTAAAACATTACTCATTCCGGTCTGCTGAGCATTAAATGTTTTCTAAAGCTATGAGACGTGATGGCTCTTTTTCAATCCAAAATTTAGGTGTACCATGAAAATTTAAGCAAATTTTCATTCGGAGTTAATCAACGCTCTGCACTTAGCAGAAAATACTCCATTTTTTTAGTCGTATATGTACAGGGAATCCGTAAAGTTTTTTGCCTGAATCAGGATGACAATATGACTATATTAGGAATTTTTCTATGTCTCATTGATGACTCATTTGTCATGGATGGTTGAGTGGCTGAAATACGTGTGCTGCCAACGACTATACAGGAAAGATTTGATGGACACCCATATGAGATTGGAAACATAGTGTTTCATGAAACAAACTCGGTAAATTCTTGTTTATTTTAGACTCCAGTAACAAGATGCTACAAAAACGTAGACTTATCGCCACTAAAATAAACTTATGCGTTGTATCCAAATGACAGCGTTTTACATGAATATAGTCTTGCTCTCATTCGAGCTACAAGGCATAGCAATGCCCGTTTATTTATTTTATTGAGCAGTGATCTGGAGAAATGATAGAAGCATAAGCAAAACTTCACAAAAATATCCTATTAATTTACATAACAATTTAAAAGAACATGAGTTTATGAGGAGACCATACATGAAAATTGGTCTCAGTCTAGCCGGTCGAACACCGACATGCTCCAAATGACGTGGTCTGATATGAACACTCGACCTGCTCTAACTTTTGCAGAATATTTAACGTACCTTTCACCGAGCCAGGACAATTTTACAGAATATTTAACGCAATTTTGCACCAAGTCAAGCCACTTTTGCAGAATATTTGACGTACTTTATACTAAGCCAAGAAAATTTTACAGGATATTTAACGCAACTTGAAAGCCAAGCCAAGACCCTTTCACAGAGTATTCAACATGACTTACACCAAGCCAAGCCACACAACATGTCCGCTTATTAGCTGTGGTGCAAACATTTACATCCGCACCTGGACGTATTTAATATAACATACAATATTAAAACATCATTATATTTTAAGTTAAAGCATTGGCTCCAAGAACACGATCATTCAATGAAATGCCTCGTCGTCTGTTTCTGCGTTATAATGATACCCATGGAAAGATGTTCTGTTTTTCAACTTTTTGAGATGGTACCATTTTCCCTTGTATGGCGCTCCAAAAAGACAAACCAGGCACTGCTCAATCCCTCCCGTAGAAGTTCAATTTATTGAAAGAAATGTGGTGCAAAGGTGCCTCAGCAAACTAGGGGCTGAATTAGGGTATTCTAGGGAGCCTGAAAAAATCAGCGCTCCGAATTTAGGGGGCATGACGCACATCGATTTTTAAGGACACATGAAAAGTCTTGTTTGTTTGGGGAATTCTTGTGGAATCCGAGGAGGATCTCGTGGCAAGAATTGCAGTGGCGTCTGGCAATTTTTCTGAAACGACATGCCTTTTCCACAGTATCCGGCAGTTTTTTATGTTGAAGATTCCACAAGTACATCGATATGTGTGGGGGAAACTTTGTAAAGTAAATGTAAATAAATTTCTGAAAAGTAAATGTATGAATGAAATTATGAGCAATTTTGTTTTCAAAATTCCTAATTCCAAAGAATGGACAGGTAATATCTCACAAGCCGAAATTTTTTTCACCAAGTTTTATAGACGCAAAAGTGTTCAGCATACCACTTTGTGGAAGGCGTGAAATTCTGCATCTCTTTTCCCAAATACCATGTAAAAATCAAAATAATTTATTCAAGTAAGACTTCATATTATTTAGGTTTACAAAATTATTTTCCTGCCCTTACGTCGAAATAGGATTAATTTAATTTATTTAAAGATGATTTTCAAGCTGCCATGACGTGTAATTTTAAAAACCTAGGTGCATATTATGGGTCAGTTTCATTTTAGGTAGGGAACCACTCTTCCGTAATGTTTTAAATCTCATTTCCCGTGCGTGAAGAACAATTTTATCCGTAATTAAACTAGGTAGGTTTGAAAAGTGTGAAATATAAAAGCATCTAAGTAACTGCCGTGCATTGCAATGTCGAAATAACGTCCTTCAATGAAGCTTGTAATGAAAATGGATGTAAATATATAACAATTTCTTCCAATGTGGAATTAACTATCGCCATGGTGCAAATTTGATATTTAAAAGGGTGTAGAATAGAGAGCATTAGCTTCATTGTAGAACTAATTATCGTGCTTATGTGAATTTTGATATATAAGAGTGCAGAATAGAGAGCAGCATCTTCCAAATTAGAACTATTGTACCTATGGGGAGTTTGAAACATCGAAGGATCAAAAGAACAAGTGCAGAATATTCCGAAATGAAACTAATACACGTGCTCGAAATACATAAAAAGGGTGTAGTGCGGGGAGCAGTTCAGTAGACCCGGATGTTTCTATTACTCTTGCTTTGTACATCTCGGGCCCCTGAATAATGGCGTCCGACCTCAATTCCAGAACTATTACCTGTTTGCTGCCAACCTTTCGCCCTCTTGATTGGGCCAAATTTATGCGTTCCGCTCGCACAATCGGAAAAACTTACACCCCCGATTGTATGAAATATAAATTTGGGTACGACTGAAAACTGGCGAACTGGTCAAGCATTACGCTGTAGAATATTCTAAATTTAAGTTCGAACGTTTATTTAAGCTTGGAGAAAATTTAAAATGGTAGTCGAGGAAAGCGATTTATCTGCTAAATATCAGCATACTAATTTACCAACGGAATTGGAATCGATTTTGAAAATGTATTCTTACGAGACGAAAAGAGTTAGATCCAAATTTAGCAATTTTTCGCCGCCAACTTTTGTTCTAAGTTTTCATCATAAATCCTCTTTACGGTGCACATTTCATTTCAAGGTGGCTAAATTTTCACTGATAAGTCCTCACTCGTTCAATCAAATGTGTTAGCAGTGACGGTCAGTATTTTCTTTTCTTCTCTGCTTTACTGCAAACTAAATGTACTTACTTGTTCTAGAACGTTCGGCACTGAATTAGTTCCGCTATTCCTACAACCGCGAAGTAAATTCTTCCCCGTGTTTTCGAACATTCAGCACTAAATTAGTTTTGTTGCTTCCAAAACCACAAAATTAACCCATCTGCATGCTCAAGAATATTCCAAGGCTCGATTGCGCTAAATTCTTGCCGTGGCTAGAAGCACACAAAGCGGTGGACTTGATGGACGCGCTGAGGAGCTCCTTACAAGGGAAGGACAGATCGTCCTGCGGCTCCTGCTTCTTCGCGATCTCCTCTCAAAAAATATGCGCTGCGAAAAGCCGTTTCGAATGAAGCATAAAGGGCGCACTGTGCACGAACTAAGTAAGCTCTAGCGAGAGAACCTTTGGATTCTATGGTTTCCGTTTGTGTTATTTAGATGCTTTGCGAAACAAAAATACCCAACAATGCTCTAGAGCTTTACACCAATCTGCCCCAAAGAGATTGATTTTGAAGCTATGTTTGGTGCGCGCTGCTCTGCAAGAATAAGCATGGACCCATCTTTGGCATGGCACACTCTTTGGTCCAACACCGACATGCTCCAAATGACGTGCTCAGAAGGCCCCATTTTTCTTCGGCACTCTCAGGCTTTGCGACTGTCAACAACTCGTTCTTGGGAAAAGATCCAGCCTTGAACGAGCGGGTTTCCGATGTGAGAAAGATGGTCAGTCGAGATGCCATCCAAATGATTATAAATGTAGTGTGTTCGGACGATCCCGCAGACGAGTTACGGTGATGACGCTATTGTGGGCAATAATTGTGCGCAACTCCCTGGAAAACTGATCAGGTTCGCACTCGGTCCGAAATTAAATCTAGAGCATGCGTGTGACTCCCCGACGATGCGATAGAATTTGACACTATTGAGAAGAGTAACTACGTATACCACGGCAAGGTATACGACTCATAAGAATATCTATCGCGTAAGCTATTTAGACAATTCTTTCGAAGATATATGCTCCCATTGTTGGTCTATGAAAACTTGAAAGTATAAGATGCTTCGAAACGAAAATCAAATGAGGTGAATTTAATAATAAATCTGGAAAAGCAATAGCGTTGATGAAAGTGAATGGACGTTGTTAAAGTAACACCGCAAAGTTATTGGTTCGATTTACGAAAGTCTCAGGGTCACTTTTGGAATTTTTTTAATTTATAGACGATCCTGCACTGACCATGATGACTTCGATGTGGGGCTCAAAAAAAACATGAATACCTACTTACCACACGCGGGGGCTTCTTCATTTCTGCCTCTAGTTCTTGGGCAGTTGTGTCAGACACAACTTTCTTCTCGTAATGTGAATGCACGTTAAGAAAAAGAAGGAACAGAAGTTAAGAAGAAGGGAACTTTACTAGGAAGTTCACCAAATGTTGAAATCCACTTAATTTGACCTCAGAGAATCTATTTCATAAAGTTGTTCTCTTTAAGAAGTGACATCGGTTGTATTCCACTCCTCGATTAGATCAATTCCACACATACTTTGGCACTGCACTCAGGGATGTCTCGGCAATCTTGGGTGCATCTTACTCCACTCGTCAGCTCAGCGCTGCAGCAGCAGATACAGTGTGAGGGTGTTCATGGTTGTGTGATTCTGTGTGATGTATGTGCTTATAATGTACTCTCTGCATTAAAGTGCGATTTATGAACGACAGATTCGTAAGTTAGTTTAGAGTTACACTGATTTCTTTTTCCCGTGCTTCACTTAAGCCCAAAGATTGCCTAGAACCGGAAACAACGAGTTATGTTTGTTTACATAGTTCTTAGAGCAGATGCTTCAAAATATTAGTTGTTTTTCACGAAATTTTTAATGAGTCCTCAATAAATCTTCAGAATTATTGGGTGGTGAGAGTAAGTTAAATTTTCGTATTAAATTCCGTAGACTTCATCAGGTGTGTCACGGTTGTATACCTACTCGTATATGTATTGGGCTCTCAAATGACTCTGCAAAGTGCGTTATATTGTATTAACAATGCACATTAGTATGTCCGTTTCACGAAATATGCACAACGCAAATAAGTGCGCCAAAAAAGTATCATATTTTCTTTCATTGCAAAGCAATATGAGGACTGCAATTGTCTGCATCTTGACGTTCCTTTTCCAGCTGACCTGACTTTACTTTGTCCATTTCACCTCCTTTTCGTGTGCTCTCTCCACTTAAACTTCGCCATGTAATTTGCTTCAGTCGAAATCCCTCAACTCCAACAAGACCTTCATGATCAACTCTTTCCGCTCCGCCTAACTAGATTAACCTTGATAAACTTGTATTAATTCAGGATATTTGATTTTGAAAGTCGTTTCATCTTTCTCAGGTAAAGCGGGAGTAGTCTGCTCGTTTGTCTTCAAGGATGGATTAGAAATTGATGCAGCCCTTGTTTAAAATAACTTTCTCGTGATGTTCTTTTCTTGCATTAAAAGTTTCACTTTAAATTATAAACCCTGAATACGTACCAGGTTAACAGTTATTGTGCTTCCATTAAAACATTCCATTTGTTCCAAAACATCAAAAGCAGCAGTCTATGATGATTACTCTTCTCCAATCAACAGCCATCTAAATGATATATAAGTTAACGACCGACGTTTAATAACCGACACTTCAAATTCCACGATACCAGCCCAACACAGAAGGAAAATCTTGACTCATTAAACTTGTTTCAAAAGTTCTTCACAATTTCTGAGCTGGATTAAAATACTCGAGCAAAGAAATGGTAAAGCGGGTCGGTGGCGCGGCAGTGGGTTACATTCATAGCTAGAACAAATTATTAAACTTGTGACTTGGAAATTTGTAATGAAGTCAGCATTATACAGTTAAAAATTTCACTGCATCGAATTTTAGTATCGCGATACTTCTCATCCAGGTCACGGATTAATAAAGAGAAGCATGTATCTTTAATGAATGAAGGAACAAGAAATTGATATTTTTGTGCTCTTTACTACACTTCAAATCAAACTTTATTCCTAATCAGTATCGTTCTTCAAAATCTCCTTCAATTTGTTCCATATTAGGTTGAGAAACACAATTACACCTGTGAAATGCCATGGCTCACAGGCCTGAAAATTAAACGAACTTTAAAATTCAGGGTCGTGTTTTTGCACCCGACGAGGAAGATGTGAAGGTTCTTGAATACCAAAAGAAGCTCGACGATTTTTTGTTCGTTTCTGGAAATTGACTAAATAGAAGCTAACAAGAAACGGGAGGACACTGAGCAGAATTACTTGTCACTAAAAAGTTATAATTCTAAAATTCCTGTTACTGCTGCAGGACACTGCGCATGCAGTGTTAATACAATTACATTTTGTTTCTTTTGAGATTGAGCGAATCAGTAGCACTTTTAGTGAAAATAATTATCGTATAATTTTACATTTTCATCACAAAACACAGGGAATGAAGCTCACTTGCACATGTTTAACACTTCGACTACGATTTTCCACACAGATAAAATTACATGCCGACAAATATCTCTACCGTGAATTTAAAAATGAAGGATTTTGGTTTCACAAATTTGGTTACTCTATTAATTTTCTTTCTAATCAGAAGTAGCTTATTCGGTTGATGAACACAAATTTGACGAAAACTCGTATTTATACATGATAGTGCTTTGGTCACATTAGGTTAGGTTAGATGATCGCGTGTACCATATATGACCCACTCCCGAGGCAAAGTGTTAAAAATGTAATGTCAAAGTAGAAATAATCGCAATACAAAAGTTCTGTCACTTTCGGAAAAATGATTTCAATTTTCGATCGTAAATGCGAAATTCTGCTCTCGGCTTTTTGCAACGCTGTGGTGATGCCTGGCGAGGTGCGGTGTCAGCTGCGGGCAGCAGCGGCAAGTATCTCAGTCGCCAGAATAAGTGTAGATTATAAAATATTTATGAACACTTCAGACGATAAAAGTTCATTGATAATTGTAGCAAGTTCGTTTGTTCATCCCAATACTTCACTCACTACTTTGGCTCATCATAATACTTTTCTGGATACTTTGGTTCATCAAAATACTTTTCTGGATACTTTAGCTCATCACAATACTTTTCTGGATACTTTGGCCCATCACAATACTTTTCCGGATACTTTGACTCATCATAATACTTCGCTGGATACTTTGGCTCATCACAATACTTCTCTGGATACTTCGGCTCATCATAATACTTTTCTGGATACTTTGGTTCTTCAGAATATTTCACTCGCTACTTTGGTTCATCACAACACTCAACTATTCATACCGTGGCTCATCACTCATACCGTGGTGCATCACAATACTTCACTCGATACTTTGGCTTACCACAAATTGTCTTTAAATCGTTCGCATGCTGTGAGCACGTTATCCCACCACAGCTCGCTGTAAAAAAGTATTGCCTATTGTGCCTAAACGACCGAGGAAACGGGGCGTCCCTTAATTTTTAGGACTTATTTACCGGTGACTCTAATTCACTGGGGTCGTCAGCATCACAGAGTTGAAATATTTTGTGAACTAATCATGATTTGCGAAATGGCAAATTTGAATTGATTGAATTTATTTCAATATGCATTTGAAAACTCTCTTCGGGAAAATGCACTAACCCGTAGGTATGCTGAAAGTTGTGATTCTTTTAAGAGGTTCGAGGCCATTTATACAGCGAAAACACTTCAGTACACGCCCTGAGGCGTGGTAGTAACAGAAAGACTTCAGGGGGCAAAATAACTGAGAAACCATTTTTTCACTCATGTTCATGTTTTGCTCAGCTGCATTTTGCTTTTTTCTATAATGGTTCTTTCCTGATGTTTGGGGGAAAATTCAGCGGTATGTTATTATGATAATTATTTCGAAAAGTTCGATCACTGCATGAGAAAGAAGATGGAGTGGTGCGTTAATGAGACCCATCATTAAAATACTTCAGGCGAGGGATTAAAGTGATCAGGTAGTAAGGGTTCGAACAAAAAGTCCAGTGGTTTTTGCGCCAGAAGTTTAAAGTCGTAAATAAACTCACTGACTTAGAAAAGAAGTCATTTTTCGTTTGCAGAATACGCGAAGGCGTGTTTTGACCGTAGGTGATGTTGATGTGATCCAACAGACGTAAAATTAATTTCAGAAAATTTATCAGATAATACATTTTTAAACAATTCCAGTTAATCTTAAATTGTGGTGTTGATTGGGAGAATTTGGTATCGTAAATTTTTGTTGGGATGCTCTTGTTCTTTCCTTTTTTGGCTGTGCTACAGCGGTTTATGACTTATGTACTGTATTACTTTCTCAATTTGAGTTGGTGTAGTTCAGTAGAAAATGTAGGTCTAGCAGTCATACGTACAGAAGCGTGGGCAGCATTGTTGCTTTGGCAGTCAGTGGGACACTAGAAGTTTCCGACGGAGTTTGCACTGCTGCTTCAAAAGAAATAAATGCAGCTTAGTCACTGTTCTCACTTATCATTAAATTAACAGTATTAATAATTAATTAATAGTATTAATTAAACAGTATTCATAGTAATTAATACATGCGGTGATTATATAGGATCATTTTACAAGCATTTATCATAGGTAAAGATGCTGCTCATTTTTATCTATCGGTTGCGCTTGTATCAGAATCATAATAATTACTTCTCTACCTCCCTGGACAGATGCTGCAACGTGCTTGCATCTTACCGGCATAAAAACACAATAATACCTGAATTTTCTTCGGAAGAATATAGATGTAAGGGTATGGAATTTTTCATACGTTTTGTATAAAAATAAGTATCATCATATAAATCAAAAGTTCAAGTATCTTCATTTATATATATATGTATGACAATAAATTTATAATCAATTCATATCACAATAAAGGTTGTGAAATTGAAACTTTTATTCGATCTAAAAAGGTTTCATTTTTTATTATTAATATGTTGTAACATACACGATAACATCATCAATACGCATGTTATTGTGCGAATACATATGCAAAATCACATGATAATAATAAATAAGTTTTTAACCATGTGCGTTATGTTCAAGTAAAAAGTCACTATACGTTGAAAATTCAGAAAAAGTGGGAGTAATAAATATTGATACATTCTAAAAAAGTGATATCAGTTGTGGAAAGGAAAAAATAACTGTATATTCTCCTGAATTGCCCACTGGATTTCATAAGTGGGGAAAACAAGTGATGTGAACCACCAAGTGATGAGAATTCTCCAAGTGATGTGAAACAAGTGATGTGAATTCTCCCTCGGCGCTGCTATGGTTTTCACTTGAAAAAACTAAATGAATGACAAGGTTTTCCCTTCAAATCTTCACAAAAGCTGAGAAGCTTGTAACATGTCGTAGAAGCATCGGAAATTTCCCATAGATTTTTCCCAGTGCATATTATAGTCCGCGGGAACTCCTTGTAACATTTCAGCGGCGGCTGGGCTCACAAGCTGCCCGGGCACCGCGTCGAGGGGCACGGCATGATCACGAGGGCAAAATTCAATTACAATAGCACCTAAAAAACACCATAAAATACACGCGCTAATTTAGTCCCATAAATTCTGTTGCAACATCAGTAGTAAGTGTTAACTTCTCGAAGAGGGAAGAAAGCTGGAGCGAGGCCTTGGTGGTAAGTGGGGCCGTATATTCAGAGAGTACAATACATCTCGTTGCGAGTAATGACGCATAACCATCGCTTTCGCCTTGTTCCAGCTCTGGGACGCCAGTGACGACGATTTATTATTGTGCAGTCTTCAGTAATTCATTATTTGGAGCTACCTGATGCCCTGCATTTCGAAAGTGCTTAGTTTTCTCGCCCTCCAAATTCTGAATTGAAGGCTTCGCGTGCATTTGCAGTTTCAAAAATTAGCACAACACTGCTGGTACATGCTAGGGGAAAATCAGCACAGCTTCGTTGGTATTCGCGTGGGGAAAATGAATGTTATTTTAAACTGGCAACTATGACGACAAGCATACGAGCACTTGCAGGAGCATAAATATACCTATAGGTAAATGTATCTGTGTACAGGCACAGATGTGGATAAATTATATTGCTTGAGGTTTTCTTTGAGGATAGTTAGCTATACGAAAATTATAAATTTTTGGAGGTACTTGAACTATACATATTATGTAAGTAAGGGAATAACACACGCATTAAAAAAATGTAATACAGTACCTTATGCCTGATACAAAGAACGGACGTGTATAAAGATTGTTTGAAGCATGAAACCAATGCAATACACCGTTTTCTACAAATTGATCTGAAAACGGAATATTTTAAAAATATATTTCGGAGCTCATTTTAAAGGATTTGTTTGGCACACAACTCCCATATATTTCGACCTAAATTGAGAAGGCTCTGTTTGAGCGATTAAATATTTTGATGTTCACGTGAACAGACGCATAGCTCGCACTGAAATTTTCCAATACTTCATGGAGCTGTTTAGTTTCTATCATGCATGATTTTCTCTAGAAACCAATAGATTTCTATATTTTAATGGAATCCGAGCGAAGACCCTGTGAAAGGACCCCTCCTCATCCGCGTCCTCCGCAGCTGTGTGGACCACCGTGCATCTTAAACAAGCACGCTGGCCAATGATAGTCCATAACTAAAACTTGCTCTTTGTTTATGACTCGTAAATATAACTTACCTTCCCTCGAGACTCGCTCTTTTTTTCTCCACTCCTGAGAGTAAAGAGCGAGCAGTCATTTGTTTTTTACCATCTACGACCACGAGCAAATCACTTTAACAACAGTGCAGGTCTGAATCCTTTTTACTGAGCGCGAAAATTCTCCCTAATTTGTTGAAAAACGCAGCTTTGGGAGATGAAAATTTCATGGCGGTTATTGGAGACATGACCTGCTGCTCGGCGGCCAGTAGTCTCTAGCTAAAATTCTTACTTTGTCCATCACTTGCAACCGGCCGGAAAATCTTGTTTACTTTTGGTCGACGGCCTACCCTGTGCTTGGAAGATTACTTTATGACTAGAAATGTTTTCCCAGAGGTTAACCAACACATTGAATTTTAACCTGCTAGCAAAGGTATGAAATTTTTAAATTTTTGTCAGCCTGTATGGCAGCATACTAAATTTCGTAATATTCACTAACGTGTTGAATTCCATGCTATGCTCCAACATACTTAATTCCTACTCTTTTAGAGAGAAACATTAATTAAATTTTCGGGGACTCGTCAACACATTGAATTTCAAGAGGTTCATCAAGATTTAATTTCCAAGAGACTTGCCAATTTATCAGTTTTCTAGAGACTTAACAACATGCTGGAAATCATGAAATTCACCAACTTACATATAACATTAAATTTCAAACCTTGATATATTCCAAGTGTATAAGATTGTACATTAAATATAAGTTCAAGCACGTACACCAGAGTGAAATTAATTCAATAACTTATGAAAATAATTTTGGGATAAACGAAGCGTGTGACTTATTATACAAATAAGTCCCCGGAAATGAAGCAGAATAGGTCATTGAACAGGTCTTATAGTTTCTAGAAAAGCTGTTCAATTCGCATCACAAGCAACTCGGAATACACGTGTAGAGCAGACCCCATAAATTCAGCACGCTCGTCGCGTGCAATCAAACAGGGCATTTTTGAGATTCTTGTTTCAGTTCACTTTTGTTTCGCAAGGATTCGAGGAGGAATTCTTTTCAGCTCGGGCTCGACCGCCTCATTTATTTGTTCAAGAAAAACATACTTAAGCCTTGCTTCTTAACTAAATATTTGGGGCGTCTTGGTAAATATTGCCTTGGAAATTTCTTTAATACCATGCCTTCTCTTGTGCTGCAACATTAAAAAAGAAAATGATTTAGGAAGCGAAACAAGTTTCCAGTCTGCGAGAAGTTGTGAACTTCATTTCATATGTTGCGTTAATCATGGACAGGATGTGGTGTGTATGTGGTGAGTAGGATGTGGTGTGCATGTGGTGAGTAGGATGTGGCGTGCATGTGGTGAGTAGGATGTGGTGTGCATGGGGTGAGTAGGATGTGGTGTGCATGTGATGAGTAGGATGTGGCGTGCATGTGGTGAGTAGGATGTGGTGTGCATGTGGTGAATAGGATGTGGCGTGTGTGTGGTGAGTAGGATGTGGCGTGCGTGTGATGAGTAGGATGTGGTGTGCGTGCCGTGCATGTGGTGAGTAGGATGTGGTGTGCATGTGGTGAATAGGATGTGGCGTGTGTGTGGGGAGTAGGCTGTGACGTGCATGTGTAAATCAGGATGTGGTGTACAAAGGATGTGGTGTACATATGTGCCACATAGCCATTGTTATTCAGCCTGACTTTGTGAAAACTAAAAGCGATGCATTTTCTTAATAAGGGAAGAGAGGAACCTGCTCTCAACAATTTTATTTACGTTGGTAAATTTGTTATTATGGGATACGAAATTGAATTGAGAAAAATACATAGCAATAAATGAGTATCTAAGAGTACCCCACCATTTTCCTCAACATTTTCTCTTGAACTAAGTTCAAAGTGGTTTATTCATTTGATTGAAAATAATCATTTTCGAACTCTTTTTCTGGTAGAGCAAATGCAACATAAATGGTTGTCAAACATACGAGTATACGCAATAAAATATGTAAAAATAAAAGGTAAAATAATTTTTATAGATAATTGGAACATTATTTCGTCTGTTGAACAAAACTTCCAATTTTGTCAGCGATGGTATAATTGATAACGGCTAAATGTGAGTTATTTCCTGTATCTAATGCATCTAACTTCTTACTTTCTTAGCGATGGGATAATAATTCACGGCTAAATATATGTTATTCCAGGCATCGTATGCTGAACGTTACTGACAAATTTCCAGCATTTCATTTATCCAATGATGATTCAGAGCTTCTGAAACCAATGATTTTCTTTCAGGAATAGTCTATAGATACAGTTTCGAAGTAATTTTGTCGCATTTGATTTAAACGAATCTCTAGCGAAACAGCCTCCGACGCTCTAATTTATCCCAAGAGGTCGAGGAATTCCGCGTAATTATTATTAAAGACAATTTCAAATTTTTTAATAACCTGGACATGAGGAAATGAAATTGAACAATAATTGCTTTCAGCTCTTACCACTTCCCCAAGATTGGCGCCTTTTGGCCTCCAGCTGCGTTTCTTGCTCGAGTCGACCTCCGAATTTCTGAGAATAACAAAATTGGGCCGAACAAATTGGATACTGAACTGATTAATTGGATAATTAACAGCAACCTGAACTCAAAGTCCTCTGATTATTTCAAGTTTCACAGGCAAAGAGAACACGAAACATTAATTAGCGTTTTGTTTCCTTAATATCGACTTAGTTCTCTAAATCTATAACAGCCTGTGGAAACAATTCCAGCAAGGTCAAAATATAAATTAGATTGCTCATAAACTTCTTCCGATCACAATCATTGTTTCGTCAATATTCTGCCTTCGGTATCGTGATTCACATTTTTATTTCATAAAATGTAAACGAAGAGAATTCTCTGTAACAACGAATACTTTCTTCTATTTTTAATACATCCATCTTCGTCCATCTTGAACTATTGAGGCATGTATGATCAAAATGATAAACAATTATCATTCCCACTCTTTCTCCCTTCTAAAATCTGACAAATAATACAACCAATTCGCTGTACTAACTAACAGGAAGATAGGGTACTCTGTACATAATTACAGTCCTAAGTAGGATACAAGATAGGATAATTAAAGTAGTAGAATGGGCACTCAGTACGTAATTAAAGTAGTTAATAGGATACACTATCACATTGATTATTTTGTACAGGACGTGCAATACTGTTTAATTTTAACAGGAATGATACGAGGTTGCGAGAGACATAAACTTAAAGAATTCACTTCTTGTAAAAAGGGTGATAAGTATTGAACTCAGTGGATGTGACAGTAATGAAAACATGTCAACAAAATTATCAATGATGCTATGTGAATAACATAATCGATATGAAAATATTCTCATTTTATCTAGTTCATTTGTATCAGACTTACCTAAAATTGGAATTTAACGGTGAAGAGTTTCTGTCTAGCCTGAGACGGTATTCTGGAGCGAGACTTGACGTCTCCAAACTTGGGCTCCCTCTTCGCAGCTCGGACTAAATTTGCTGTAGTTGCAGTACGTCCCAGGAGCGCCAGAGACACAATCCTCTACTGTGCGCTCTACAGTAGGTGTCCTTTGATGCGTCTAAGTTCACAAAGCTTCACGAGGACGTTCTCAAAACTCGAGCGTGCTCAGTTCAAGCTAGAAAATAGAAAGAACTTACAGACTGAACGATTAAATTTTCATGGTAAAATGTAGTGTTATGTCCATGTTTTTTGTTTGAAGATCTATAAGCTGTTTTGCTCTCGTTCCCACCAGAATTTTGACTTTGAATCGAATTTTCTTGCCTCCTTTTATGACCCAAAGCATCCTCGTAAAATTTGTACATCTGACTGTGCTTCCGGGCGCAACAGCATGAATTACGATACAAGAATTGTTGTCATTTTACAGAGCTGGAGTTCATTTCCATAGATTAGTTGACCCCTTTTGAGAAAGTACGACACCCAAATCAGCCCACAAGCAAATTTATATCGTGCGAGTTTGGACATAAACAACTTTTTACCCACGGAGCGACCTGCTGATGGGAAGGAACAAGAGAAGGCTAACTTTTTTGGGAGGGCACTAAAGAAACTTGTCTGTCTGACCCTGGGCTGCTAAATATGTACGAAGCAATAATTACTACCTCTATAATTATAGCAAAGTCAACCATGATGACCGAGGCACAAAGACGATCGGAGTCGAGTATCGCCGCTCTAACTTCCTGAAAATTACAGAGCTCGATATATACAGACGGAGCTCCTCGTCCAACTGAGAGTGCGGCTATAGGTGGATTCAGTGACCTAGTTTACACGTACAAATCCTTGCAGTTACACGCTCCTCTCATTTGCGCTAAGTTGTAATCTCTGCAGCACATGACTCGCCTCAGTGACAGACGCGCACAGGGTGTCGGGAAACTGTTTTTACCCTATGACCATGAAGCATTTATTCATTAAATATAGTGCATTTTACCCCGGAATGGTTTCCTCGAATTTCTCATACCCCGTAGTTTGAATACCATTTTGGCCCCAGAGCTTCAAGACTGAGTCTCTTTCTTCCAAAGTAACCTTAGATCTAGGGTTACCATTTCAGAGTTCAACAGGCTATTGAAAATTGTAAATATAAGAAAAAATAAAAACGTTTTAAATACAGAAAATAAATCATGCGATACTTAATTAACACGATTATACTGTCACAATACGCTTTTATGGACACCCTGTACATCCAATGCGCTTCCCGCATGGAGGGAAGACGCCTGCGTACAATAATTTAGCTAAGTACGGGTATTAAAGTCTCAACCTTCTCAACTGTATTGTTGATTCATTACAGCTGGACAGGAAAATGTTTCACACTCCACTTCTATCACAGAAAATTTCGGAGTGGAATATGTTGTGATAGTGAAACGTTGCGTTCCAGCAACAGCATCCAGTAACTGAAAATGATAGCTTCCCCATTTGCTCCGAATTTAAGGGTTGAAATCACTGGACATAGGATGTACCGAGTTGTATGCTAGGCAAAAATTAACAAAAATTATTCACATCCTTGCTCTGAATTTCGTCCACGCAGCGACTTCAATGTCGTCCTAAAATACCAACAAGCATTGGATTCCTCATGTATCGCTTAATTACAATTTCGTCCCAATGGGATAAAACTTTCAGTTCGATTCACATAGTTGAGCACCCACTAAAGAGTCGTCAATGATGAACAAAGAAATTGGGTTCCACCCCTGTCTTTGTATTGGAGAATTATCGCAAGCCTAGCAGGGGTTGTTGCTCAATGAACAAATATTCTGCAAATCAACAGCAATTAACAGCTGGTCTTGTACGTAGAAGCTCTGGGAATATATGGACAAGTTAGTGCACCTCAAATTACAACAGAGGCATTCTGTAAGCCAAGTTATTCATCAAATTTTGAACGAAACGAAATAAAGATACAATTTTGGCCGCCGATTGTGACTTGTGATGAAAACAAGATCTTGTGCGGTATCACTCACGCAATAAGAGAATGACTGAGCCATTTTATTTATGCCAAGGTGCAGAATAGAGTCTTCAAGGCAATCAAAACAGATTTTGATTACATGTATTTCCGTGAAACTCAGGCTTGGGAAGTTTGTCTCGATACAACGCTTGTTTAGTTTCACTAACAATGCTGAAAGAATTGTAGGAATAAAATCAACACTCGTTAAAATCAATACCCAACCCAAACCGAACTTCAGAGCTTCAATCTTGATAATACCAAACTCCCTACCTCACAGCTTGTTATGAAGTAACTTCGCATACGCGGAGAGGGCCTTACAGTGTTTTTATTTCGCCGATATATTGACACATTCATGGTACACTCAGTGATGACCCTGGATTCTAATTTTACTATTGAGCAGGAATTTTAAAGATTTTTGCTTGTGAATTTATGAAAAATTTATGAAAACTTATGTTTGTGCTAACTTCGCGAGTGAAGTTAATGAGATTATTTTAATTTGAAAATTCCTCACGTTATCAGGCCTCGCTCATCGTTATTTTCACAACACAAAGCGAGGTACTGCAGTCCCGTCTGTGCAACAACGCTGGAGTTATCAGATGTCTTCATCGGAACTGCAGTTGGTTAATAGGGCCCTCACCAAGACTGATATATGCGTGGGCTGTTGGCACCTGCACCTTTACCTTCACAAAGGCTTGTTTTTTTTTAATTCCGAGTGGTACCTTATATTCTAGGGCTAAACTTCTTGTCAGCCTCAAAATTACATTCTCCTTTGCAACATTGTAGTATGTTCAATTTCAATGTCGATTCGAGTAATGAACATTGCTTCCTCAATTTATGTTTACTTTAAGGCTCAAGAGTACGCCTGTACACTGCGATAATGTGTGATTTAATTTTTCCCTATTGCATCGCATGAATTTTCTGTATATCCTTCATACATTTGGGGTAACAAATGTTCTTGTGTTTACTCCGAGTGTGAAATTAAATAGGCTCAAAAAATGCATTTTTTGGAAAAAATATGCATGTTCAACTAGTTCTCACATTCTTGAGGATTAATCAATATGGATTACATTCTTTGTTACATTTGGTGTTTGTATTAGTTGCCCCGAGTACAGCGCGGTCCATCGAGATTCGGGTCGCAAAATGATTATTCAAGCTGTAACCAGCGCACAAATATCTTTAAAATATACTGTACCTCTCGATATCAACTGTTGTCCCTGAAAATATTGGCGTTACGTGTGCTGATGAACGTTGTGAGTGAGTAGATTTCTAAACATTCAGGTTGATTACTTACGGTACTTACGGCTGTGAAATTTTTTAGTGTATTCTGTGAACAATAACATTTTTGAGAGGGAGACTTTTGACGAAAATGCGTCTAGTTTCACACAGAGAAAGCGTCCATGTTTTACAACTTTGAAATTTGTGTTCCATCATATTCTGTACGAATTTTAAATTCATATTCCATCATATTCCGTTAAAATTCAACATTCGTGAGTTATATCGCGTTCCAGAAAGTGATTTCGTCAGAGGTTGTGAATAAGCCATTCGTCGCATACAGCCTATGTTGCATTTTGTTAACAAATTTGCGTGTGACTTCTGGATAGTTCCCGACATCTGTAGCCTTTTACTGCCTACATAAATAATTTTCTGCTGAATAGCATTTTTTTCAAATTAAGTTAATTTACTTTTACGAATGCCTTAGATGTTACATTGGTTTTAAAACGAAGAGAAACAGTAAGAAAATATTTCCTGTCCGTAGCATGCTTGTTTAATTAAACAAAAGCACAAGATACGTAAAAATAATTATATTGAGTTTACCAAATTTGAAAAGAGGTGCTGTAAAGGGCTTAGTATCAAAGTTTTGTCATAGTAGACAAGGATGAATGATTAGCACAAATGATCAGAGCTCTCAATTAAAAATAGTTAGCGAACCAAACTGAAGGTAACGCGAGACATTTGTAAGAACCTCACTGGCTCTGGTGCTCAGGTTGATAACTAAAATACTACAAGAAATACGCTCTGCTCTTATTATGCCTGGTAATTATTCACTGGCAGTTGTAAAGTATCACATAGTGTGCAGCTTACATTGTATTTTTAAAGACAAGCCTTTTGCATCTTGATAACCGATTTTCCTATTTGATCAGTACTCCAGGGGGACAAAAAATGTTACTAGTTTCTAACCCATTTCAGGTATCTACGAGACACAAGTTGAAGAAAGGGCGCTAGAAAGGATGTGCGGCTTATTTGCGCCGCGTAACGTAGCTACCTCGAATACTTTACGAGCTCTCGGCCAGGCTATCGAGTCCTCTGTAGCATTCAAAGGCTACTTCTCTATCTTCGGAAAATAACGTAATAAAGTCCAATGAGTCTTGCACGTGGTATAATTATTAACAATTATATTCATATGATTTTTAGGTGCTTTGATTTAGAAGACAGTGTTTCTCCCTCTGATGAATTACTTCAACTTTGTTTGAATCCCGAATTGTAATGTAAGGATTTCAAACATTTACAACATCATTTGTTTATTCGTTTTTAATTTTCTGCACATAGAATATATCATTTCCCACGTTCAGGTCACGTGAACTGGAATGAACTTAGATTTCAGCATTTTATACTATCCAGATATGTTTACATCAGCTTTTAAATGAATAAATTCTTATATTTAATTGATATTCACTACTCTATAGTGAGAGAAAGAGAGGTATTTAGAAATTTTACCTAAAGAGAAGAAGAGAAAATTTTCTACGTCCAGTTTCACAGTTGAGCCTAGATCGCAAAACAGCGAGAAATCAACAGAAATCCCTCCCAATTTACGTCATTACCTATCATGTTGTAGGCAACCTTCTCAAGTTATTTATGAAATTCATGAGTGGTAAACTCGGTGAACAAATCGTGCGGCGCAAAAGCCACTTCCACGGTCACAGGGACCCGACGTCTGGCACGAGTGCGGTCGCCGGAAAGTGCCTTGCCATGTTACAATCTCAAGGAGAATTTCGTCCTGAATTGCTTCTAAACTAACTCATTATGTTAAGTCGACGCCAGATGCATTAAAGCCAACAAGAATTTCCCAATTGTCGCGCTTTTGAAAACCTCAGATATTCATTAGCGAACAATAAATAACGGACGTGAGAACAAGAAAAGCGCCTTTGCGAAGAGTTACGATGCTCTCGAGGTTCTTACAGTCCAATTTTCACGCTCCAAATCCCCCTTAATTACTATTTGTGTGAGGGGAGTGGCATCTTAGCTCATTAGTACCTAGTATTAATTTAAATAAATATAACACACATTTTTTCAAGCCCAAAAAGGTACATTGATTACATGGGTTTCTCAAAATTAAATCCCCCTAAAAATTTTAGGCGATGGACAAATTTCCTTCACTTAATATGCTCATAATTGATGTGGGTCATTCATGACAATAAATTAGAATAACTTTTCAGGTTTGTAACTTATCAGTTGTAATCTAAGAAACATCCTCCACAATTCTCATCCAAAACATTTCACAGAAACAGTTGATGCACTTAGTAAGACACATGATACTTTACAAAAAATTTGAACTGCTTTTAGATTCCGAGCTCTGATGATGGCACACTCTGTGAACCAGAGCAGTGTTCGCGACCATGAGTGGATAAAGGTAGTTTTAGTTGATTCAGGTGCCTCCTCGTGTGCAACGGAATGTTATCCACTGGCTTCTGCTTCTCGTCCTCTTCTGAACGCTCGAAAGCTCATCTACGCACACTTTGTCGTCTGCTCTGTACTTCTCCTGACAATCTGCCTTCCGTAGTTACATTGAAATTCATTCTTACTTTTAATTATGAGGAATTTTTGGCTGAAAGAATCTTCGTTATAACTGAGCTCATTTTTATTGTATGAGATCCATGTTTCGTTTAATTTTCTGGCTTACGAATGAGAATTAGTATCTAATTTAAATTATATTATGCCTTCAGTTATTAGACTTTGCATTTATTATTTAATCAAAATCCTTTTAATTTTCAGAGATTCGTTTCTGTAAAGTGAGTTATTTGCTTTAATTTTTCCTTAGCTCGTTCCTAGGGAAACGGTCTTTCCTGGTATTAAAAATCCCGGATAATCATAAGCTAAGTATTCCGTTACTTAATAACTACTAATTGACCTCCATTTTAATAGAAAGCCCCTTCCATTATCGGGACCATACGAACTAGAATTGAATGTGTTCCCTCACTTCAGAGAGTAATTGTGGGGCGCATCCCCCCTCCTTCCCCTCACTGATGTCCGCTAATTGTTTTGCATTTGAAGTTTGTAAATTTTTTTTTGTGATTCGTTCGCCGTGTAAATTCCACGCCAGATTACGAGAACGGTCGAAGACTCCGCGAAAACGCCCATTAGAAGCTCGAGATTTCCATAGTTTTTCCACCGTAAAAATACCACAGAAGCTTACGAGGTCTTGCGCTTATGTACGAGCGCTAATCGCGCGTCTAATGAAGCTTCAGTCGAGGGCTTTTTCAACAAAGACGTTGCCCAAAACAGTTGTTACTCAGATAGAAAAATTCCTCGTGTGCTAAACAGCACAGAAATGAAGAAAGTGTCTCTCACTAACGCGTAAAACGCGTGCGAAGATATTCATGAGTAGCGTGGAAGCTGCGCTTCTTTGTCTCCGAGGCCATAATGAGGACTTTTACGGACTAGAAGTCCTGCTCAACTCGGTCTTATCGTGTGGGTCTCTACTTGTGCGTGGTATATGTTTCGATATGTCAAATTATCAGAGCATGGTCTCTAAAGTACCTTTTATTCTCTGTGTTAACTATAACGAGACGACGATTGCCGTGTCGCAGCTACACAAACTTAATTATTGATGTCATATTAACATAAACCTGGCAAAAAAATTTGGTGCGCTATCGTTGGCTGCTCCTGGAAGATAGCAAACAAGTAACATCTGTATTTTTTAGACAGGAACAATAAAGTCATTAAGCTGAGCATGAACAGCTGGCTAAGTACAGTTTCCTTCAACGATGTTCTAGACTTTTTCCTGCATTTGAGTCGCAGAAGAAAAAACGGAACTTAATTTCTGAGCTGCAATTAATTGAGCGAGTCGTAATGATACGCCTATTTGGGATGAACCTCTCTATATTTTAAACGCTCTTTTGTCTTTGAATGAATTCAGCGATCTTCCATCATCGACAACATAGGAACGCCCATCTCAAATTTCCAGTTAACTGTCCTTGCACGGCTGCCTAAGCGAGGCGGCTGCCTTCAATTTCACCGCGGGAAGTCAGATATCACATCAAATTAGCCTAAGCGAGGGAACATGTGGCTTCACAACATCTAATTATTTAAAAACATTACTGCACTTCATAAAACTGATCTCAGCTTCGATGACATCGAGCCATCCTACCCTTTAGTTCCTAATCTTGCTTATTTACGACCTGCGTTAGCCAAATACTCACATTACGAGACAATATGGCGACCTCGGAGTTGGGGTGGCGCGTGTTGCGGCCGTAAACACCTTCATATTGATGAGGTATGGCTTCGCAGGCTCCACTTGGCCCCTTGTCTTTACTGGATCTTAACAAATGTTCTCGTAATGGATGGTCCATTCGCTCAAGTATTCGTGATACGGAATAAGTCATGAGCTTTTATGCGTAGATAAATAGGCGTACGAAAGGCGCAGGTGGGTAGGGCTAGGGCGTGTTACAAACTAGCGCTTGTTAATATGCATCATGAATTATTCAGTGATCTGTTCAGAATTTTAATTTCGTATCTTCATGATTTTAAATATGCCTATAGAGTAAAACTTGTCCTCGTCTGAGGAAAATTTTTCACTGCATGTTAATGCACACTTCATTGGTAAAATTTTTCGCATATAACCATTCTAAACCAAATATTTACTCAGTGACCATTTCAATTTAGTGTTAACGGTTATTCCTACGTCTAACTTCTTTTTCTTATGTCCAAACTTCTGTTGACTAAGCCCTGTTTGTTGGACGCTTGTTGCAAGCCATGTTGTTTGATGTACTCGTATGTTGCATTAGACGCGTGTTTGACCATGGGAGTTTCCTGCAGAGTTGTCACTCAGAGAACCCATGCTTCATAGATACGAATGACTGAAAGCTCATTAGGAAACGCACCCTGTGGCATGCCTGCACTGAGTGAGAAATCATCTCTTTAAAATAGCAGGTGCACGCCTATGTATATATATATATATATATTGCTATATATATATAATTCCTCTACATTATATTCAAGCATTGCAGGAGTGGCCACAATGTTGACAGCTGCAGAGCCGTGTACAAAGTTCTCAATATTCTCAGAAGCCACAACAGATGCTTCCTTCATTTTCGAATATATCCTGAATACAGATTCCCAAAGTTTCCGTGGTAATTATAGTTATAGGACTTTTCACACATTTACACTCTATTTCTTCAAAGCCACTTTGTATTCGAGAGACCTGTGCATGGGGCTTCAAAGCCAAGCTTCGGCCCTGTTGCTTCACCGTAATTTCAGATTTTTTCGCCATGAGTTGTCAGATATCAGTATTGTAAGTTTTATCCACACGATGCCTGTTTCCACAAGGCAGTCTGTAAGTGAGCCATTTCTTTGAGAGAAAGAGAAAGCAAGTAAATTTCAACTGAAAGATGAGAGATTTTTTAATTTCGTCAGTACCCCCACAGAAAGAGTTCTTAAATAAAATGTGTAAATACTATGGACAATATCCAGTATTTTGCTACAACGTTTCGATGTTCCCGAGGAATAGAGTTGTTCATTGTCGAGTATCAGTATTACCTACTTTCTAAGATTTCCAGTTGAGTTTATCAGTACTACGAACAATCAAAGTGTCTTAATGTTTATAGCATGCCAATATGCGGACGACTTTATAAACGAACATTATTAAAGGTTATCTTGTATAGCGTGGGCCATAAGTGAGGTACCCCTGCTTATGTTTGTAGTGCTGATAGGCTGGAAAACTTTAAAATTTTCTCTTTCATCGTATGCTAATACACCGTTGTTGCTCGCTTCCTTGATTGTTTTTTTGGTTTGGCTCGTCTTTCTGTCACCCTCTTAAGGATTTAATAAAGAGGAGAAAATTCCCGGTTCCATATTCCTAAACTTATCGCAAGACTGTCAGATAAGGCAGTCTGAAATAACAGACTGAAAATATTGAAAATAACATAATTTCATGTCAGAGTTACCGTAAATAAGAGGGCGTCTTAAGAATATGATATCAATTGAGAATCTAAATTTCAGGCGGGATGCGTCTACTGGTTATTAATTAAATTGATCTCTTCCCCAATTTAGTTTGGCTTCTTATTGCTGTAGTTTTTTGGAAGGGTGCCCTACTTATGATCTCGTACGTGCAAGATGCTGCACGACAGTATCTTAAAGTTAACCTTATTTAATCCTTTAATTTGGATGTAAACTTAATTAATTCAATAGAGAGTCATTCCTATGAGTTACTGTGCGGAATGCATTAAAAAGTTATTAATTGACTTGAAATCTAGAATCGGAGGAACGATAGAGCAAAGTTACGAATTAGATAAGGATTCAAATATTGATCTTATTACGCGCCATGACGAAAAACTAGCTCAAATGCAGCCTCAATTTAGTTATAACACTAGTATTTTTTACCGGAATCTATTCATAAACACGGTGCAAACTCACAAAAAACACCAATTTCAACACGCATATTTCACGTTGGTGTCAAAGCTCCACCCAATTGAGTAACACAGTCCGAGTCCCCGCACAAGCCCCCCCGTTTGCAGGGGCCTTTTACGTACAGTCGCGCACGCTAACCTGAAAAAGAACAAGTCTTGGGTGCCCGGCCCGTGCTCGACGCGGCTGCAGCAGTAGCTGAGGGCGCCGTCCACACCCTCCGACAACACTCGCCGTAACGAGCACGAGTGTTTGGACTTGCTCTTGATCAGCCAGCCCGAGAAACTCGGCAAATACTTCTAAGGTTCGCTGAAAAACACGAAGCCTCGCATGCCCTGATGTCGAGTCTCTGTGTCTGGCTAGGTGGACATCGTGAGACGCAGCGGTGACCCGTGTCATAACAAAGGGGTTTTGCCTCTAGCTTTTATGGCGTACGGGAGATCGTTTAAGGCATACGTGAAATGCGTGCTTCCTGCGCACAAATGTGTGTCGTAGGTCCGAGTACAGGGGGTGAAGCTCATTGCAGCTTCATATAGGTTGATATCAGATTCAAGAATATGTTCAGGGAATGTCCGTATTAAAATTTGATGTTTTCTTTATTTCACACGTTCATATGCAGTTGTATCTCTCTGCAAGTGACTAATATAGCAATGAACATTTAAAAGAAAAAGGAAGAATAACAATGGTCGGTGGCTTGATGAAAAAACTTGGAGTCATTTGCAAGATCAAACATCCTGCTAGAGGACAAACACTTGCTTTAAACTGTCTCCTAGTGAGTTCACAGAGGTTATTTTTTCTCGCAGGGTCGAGACTGCTCAGTTTTCAGAACTGCTGTGTATCTTGTAAAGTGAACTTAACTGTAAACATCCAGTCGTCACCCTCGCAGAATATTGCAAAGTGATGAACCTGCAGTTGTCAAATAATTCAAATATCACTCTTTCCAATTCCCTGATTAATTTCCGTTAACGCCAGGGTCCAAACTAACGCTGTACGCTAGAGCTCTGAGTATAATATATCAGGGACTGGAAAATCTAAGAAACCACTTCTTCTGTTACCCTATCTCCTCATCACTAAGCAATTACGCTGATTAAAAATTTGCAAAGGGAAAAGTTTCCTCTAGGGTCGTTAGGGAAAAGTTGAAAAAATTGACTACCTTCTGACAATAACACCATGACAGTTTTGGATTGCTTGATGAACGTATAAATGTTCAAAGCAGGTACCGAGTCCTTCAAAAGCTCACGTTCATGGGTTATAACCGCAAGGTAATAACCCGTAGGAGCCCAAGGGTTAATAACCCAAGATAGTAACCCATACTCGCACGTTGACGCACAATTGTGTGGGTGCACAGTGCCGGAATCTGTCAGCTCTGTTTCTTGCAGTGATTTTTTAACGGTTGAGTACTTCGCGCTAGAAAAATTCCTTACAATAATACATTACAATTTTTCCGTGTTAATTAGTGTTATACTTTAAACTCCTGCGAAGACGAATGAAATTTCCGAGCTGGACTGAGCTGCATTTTCATGCCACCAATCCTTCCTTGTTTGGCCTGCTGTTGATTTTAGACAACTCAGCTCCCTCAGAATGTCTTCTTGCTGCAATTTAATTCACTTATAAGCGACACCAGAAAGTCAGACTCTTTCAATTTTCAAAAACATTAATAACTTACGTTTGACTGCTCTACTTGCAACTTAGATCTCAACATAGTTTTCAACTCATATTTCACTTTCAGAATAAGACCTTATCTGTAAAAGAAGGAGAAAATTCGGAATGCCGTATAAAACATTTACTCAAGGAGGAGTTGCTGTTTTTTTACCCGGGTAAATGTTTTATGCGGTGTTCCTATGTTCTCTCCTTTCTTTTAAAAACAGGGAAATTGTCTCATGGTTGTTTTGAAAATAAGAACTAAATTGCATATTTACAGTAGCTCCAGCAACTGGGCGTGTGTGTGGGCAAGGCACAGGCTGAGGAGAAGAATGGGCATGGCTACTTAGAGAAATAAATGCATACATAGCTCAGGTTCTCTTACGGTGAACATGACTTGCATTTTTGCCTGTGCTTACTTGCTGCATGTGTGCGTGGGCTCGAGGTATGCTATGCGAAACGCTCATCTACGAGCGCCAGGTGTGATATGTAACGACATTTAGTCTGGATTACCTAAAAAATGGGTTTTGCGGCGTAAGAAAAAGTGGTCAACGAGTTTTCAATGATGCTCGATTCTTTACTTATCATTTTTATTTGGTATCAAGCGGTATTGAGATAAGCAGATGAATTATTTAGCTATTTGAAGAACAGTATTTGACCTATTCGAAGTACATAAAAAAAGACTCACCGTGGAATTTTCCAGTAGGCTTTCCCGTTAGGAGCCTGTAGAAAACGTTCCTTACTTAATTCAGTCCTGTCATTTTCTCATAAGTGCTTCCTAGCACTTGAACACTGAGAAAAAAAATAGTGTATGCGTATGAGCTATCTCCGTGGTATTGCTCGTGAGATAATCTGTCCCATATACGTAAGTCCATGTACATATGTACGTATTGTGACAGATTCGACAGGCCGTTGTCTTCGAAAACGTTTAATTTCATGCATCATTGGCTAGTGCAAGAAAGTATCGTGAGAATGTAATACACGCACGTGTGTCAACATTTTTTACGATTGTTAATTACTATTCTTCGCTGGAGAAGATTAATATAAATCCTCAGGATTGACGCCCCTCTAACGTTGTTGTTCAAAGTTTTCCAATCCGTTGGAAATCTTTTATAGCCATCCAAAGTCCTTCGAAGTTCTTTGAAGTGCTTTGAGAAGAACGAGCGCTCAAGTGCAAGGAAATGTCAATTACTCCGAGTACCTTCAAAAATTTGTTTACGGTCCTTGTTCGGAGCCGCGCCGCCCTCTTCCCACAGCTATCGGCCGAAGTCATCGCCTCCAGGAGGGCTTCATCCAGAGGACCTGTTGGCAAAGGTTATGGTCGTAGCCTTTCGACACTTGTCACAGTTTTTGAAGTTGTGTTTTGAGCACAAGAACACTCTGAAATATTGTTCTTGGTTCTCGAGAGGTCACCTTTCGCACAAGTTGAGTCAAGCCCCACGCCGAGCAGGCGCGACTCACAAGGCACCTGAGATTGTGTGGTCTTGAAGCGCGAGTGCAGACGCGAAAAGCTTTTTCGTCTTCAACGGGTAAAGTGGGGAAAAATTTATTTTTGTTGACGATGAATGGACTTCACGAGCTCTCATTTAAACCGGCTTAAAGATCGAGCTTATGACGGTCAAAATAACTGCCAACAATGAAGTTTTCTTCGTTTGTTTTCGTGGTTGTCCTGGATTTCTGGAGAACGTCTACCACTTGAAATTTGAAGAACTTATTACCATTTTGAGGTATGTGTCAAGGTCCTTACTGGCAATTCAGAGTTTACTATTTGTTTTTCAATTGCCTTCAACTGATCCAGGAAAAATGAGTATAACTGTAGCGTTGCCACACTCACTTCATCCAGCACATAATTCATTTTCAAATTTCCCTTGAGCAGGAAGCGTGAAGCACGCAGTCATTTCGCCTTTCAAATATAATAAATATAAGAAATAGAACAAATTTCACCATTCACCAATCGTGAGGCTCCCCTCACAAAGCCCGTCGTCGAGGGCCGGCATGTAACAAAAATGTTCGGTTCGTCGCACCTGTGTGCGAGTGCAGTGGTCTTGGAGTCTTACATCGCAGAGGAAACATCTGGACATCTGATATTTCGGAAATCAATTCATAGTTTAGAATTTACAGTTGAACTCAAGAGGGTTTGCCTGGGTGGCCGGTCGCATTTACGAGGCTTTCGAGCCCAAACGACAGCGTCTTGAGGGTTCACAGCCCCACATTATCCACACTAAAAGTGATATTTACTCAAATTACGCGCCCAAGTTCCCTTCAAACGGCGTCCGACAAAAAGTTGGGTTTTCTCCACGCGTACTGCTACTGGCGATAGTTCTTGTTTCACTATATTGGGCGTATAATTTAACAAACACAAGAGTGACCTGGCGACGCTCGTGTGCGTTTCGGTTCCATCGCTCAAGAGGCCGCTGCAGCAGAGCGGTGAGGAGGAGAAATCAACTCAGGGAGGTCTCCATCCTGCCTTTATGTACCACACAAGTTTTTATTTTGTGGTTTGCTCTCAAATGATCTTAAATCCAGCCAAGTTACACCCAAGTTTAAAAAAAGCCGCTGATGAAAGTGAATATTTTTTTTATCGATGCAGGTTCCGTCTACTATAATAATACGGTCATGAAAATGCACGATTGCTAAAAAAGGTCAGACCAAGCCAAGGAGGATGCATCCAAATCAACGTCTCCTCACTTCTTCCATGTTCAGGACTATTAATATTGATCCAATAATGAGCGGCTGATGGCCAATCAGTAGGCACGCTGGGCATCCAATAATCCGACACGGGCACATTGGAAATGTAAAGTCGGCACGCGCAATTGGCATGGCGGGGAATGCGGTGGCATTGCTGACAGGGCAGCCGGCAGGGGGGTCTTTCACTTCACTAATAATTCGCCTTGTGTGGGCCATGTACTAATGGTAGTAATGTGAAGTAAACAAGGTACTTTAAATTAGAGTTAAATTTGTGTCTTGTTTTAATAAGATAGGTGTTTTGTTGTGTGGGCCATGTACTAATGGCAGTAATGTGAAGCAAACAAGGTACTTTAAATTACAGTTAAATTTGTGTCTTGTTTTAATAAGATAGGTGTTTTGTTGTGTGTGAGCCAAGTACTAAAAGCAGTAATGTGAAGCAAACAAGGTGCTTCAAATTAGAGGTTTATCTGTGTCTTGCTATTACTAGAGGTGTTTTCTTGTGTGTGGGCCATGTACTATATAACACGCGGTAATGTGAAGCAACCCAAGATACTTTTGAATTTTGATCCCTATTTAATTAATTACGTGTTTCACCTTCGGTGGAACGTAAAGTAGTGGAAATAACTAAGTAATTTAAAGCATCACATGACAATTCAATCTCGATGTCTCTTATTTCGATTTCAAACGCATGTTTTGTCCTGTGTGACCCATAATGTGATGGCAGTAATGTGAAGCAGCTCTTCGTACTTCAAATTAGAGCTAAATTCTACACTTTTTTCCATTAGGTGCGTGTTGCGTGGGCTTTGGGCTATGAGGTCTTGGCTGTAATATGGAGTAAGCCGTATTTCATCACATTATAGTTGAATTTTACACCTTGTATACATTGTTTTATCTGAAGTGGGCCACTTAGTATTGACAGTGATATCAAGTAACATGTATTATGTACAATTAGATGCATCTTGTTCTAATTAAATAGGTGTTTCGTCTTATGGAGGCCACATATGTGGTAACGGCACTGATGTAAAATAACCTACGGTACTTCAAACTTGAATAAAATTCTGGTTCTTATATTTACTAGGCACCCATTTCATCTTCTTGAGAACAACGTGTAGTAACGGCAGAAACCTGAAGTAACCCAAGGGGTTCTGAATCAGAGTTGGATCGCACGTATTATGTTGAAGGCTTTCTTTTTATTAACTTGGTTACTCTAATTAACGACAAGGGGAAATAGATACTAAAAATTGCTCAAATGTGCAAGTTCAGTTAGTTCGAACCTGTTAAGATAAATGTGAATGAGCTTCTTTTCATCTTTAAAAAAAAATTCAGGAGCACTGCAAGTGTTCGTAAACGAATAGATAAGAAACAAACTCTGCAGTGGCAGATGAATTAATCGTACAGTCCTACCAGAAGTGCTCCAGAGCAGGTCGGACTGACTTGACAACTGATTTAAGAAACAGTTTAGCTAGAGCTTAGCACCAGCTTTTATTTCTGTTCTTAATTATAGTCCTTACATGTCCCCAAGGCTTAACACCACTGTTTGGGGCTAGCAGTAATCAAATTGCAGCTCTAATTTTAAATTGGCTGGACCTTATCCTCCGCCAGGTCCTAAAATAGGCCTGGCGGTAGCTTTGACCTTAAAGGTTTAGTAGCCTTAACCTTAAAGTGCTCGACAATAAGGAAAAAAATGTAGTCCGCTGAAATTGAAAAATGTTCTTCATTTCTTTATCAAAGTCAAGTTCACAGTAAAAGTTTACAGGTGAGTCAGATTACAAAGTTTACGCAAGTTGTTTTTGATACTTTTTTTCAAATGTTTCATACGCAGTCATAAATACGATTAGTTAAATTCCGTCACATGTCGTAGTAATGATACTATAGAACGGAGAAGACGTGCATTAGCGGGTTTTATGGCATGACTAGACAACCCGTGACCCTTTGGGTCAAATAAAATTTAAGTCATGAATTGCTAATAAATAGTCGAGACTACAGAAAACTTGACTCTTAAAGGCAAACCGTATCCAGAAATATATCCTCTGCAGTGAAATCGGTATCCACAATACAGGATTAAATGAAGAATTATTATAAATTTCGAATATCTCAGATCCGACAGACCAACGATTCTGCCCTCTTTCTCATTCCCGTATCCACTTTACTAACTTGCCCGACTTAATCCCTTTCTTTTACATGGCATAAGTGTATATTTTCACTTCTGCGCACGACTTCAAACAAACAAGACGACCAGAGTTTTGGTATTATACTAGGCAACACGAGACCCGTTGGGTCAATAAAATGTATCAAAATCAAACCGTATCTAGAAATATATCCTATGCAGTTAAGTCGGTAACCACAATACAGGATTAAACGGAGAGTATAAATTTCGAATTTTCGATTATCTGAGCCGACAGACAAACGATTCTGCCCTCTTTCTCATTGCCGTATCCGCTTTACTAACTTGGTCGACTTAAATCCCTTTCTTTTACATGACATAAGTGTATATTTTCTCTTCTGTGCACGATTTCAAACAAACAAGCAAGACGACCAGAGTTTTAGTATTATACTAGATAGATAGATTATGGAGGAATGGAATTTCAAGCCGATGGACAGTGCATGATAAATTGAATTTTTCTGTGTCACATCTGGTGTTCTAAATATGTCGGAAATATCGAAGCCACCAAAAGTATTCTTCACCGGCGGAGAATTTTACGTGTGCAGGAAAGAAAGAAAATTCGCAATATTATTCTGGTAATAATACAGCAGCCATTGAAATCCCTAAAGCGTGCAGTAATGAATAATAAATAATTAGAATTTTAATTCCACACGCCCTGACGCAGTTTAAAATTCATTAAAAAGTATGCATTTTGACCCCTGATGCCAACGTTGGGGCCACAGATACTATCTTACTGTAAACAATCTAACGCTGATGCGGCGATCATAATTTTTTGTGTTAGCTGATACAAAAACTAAATTTACTACCAATTGAAGTGTCCTACACAGAAGGGCCAATTTTTTTGCTAATGTTAATGAAAGTACCCCAAAATGTTTTTCATTGTTCGTTACAATGAGTAAAAATAACCTCGAAATTTTTGTTTTATGTTCGTGGAAGCATTGAACACAATTATTCTTCAAAACACCTTCGAAATATTCTATTTATTCGTTTCAATGGTATTCACCACTTTTATTATTTCGTTCTTCTGGATCAATTTCCATCCATATTTCTTTACGTCAATACCTAAATATTTTTCCTCTCATTCCAGCGTTCAATTAGGAACCGTAATCAGAGGTGGAACCTTTTGAGTTATTCATTGAAATCTGTATGGATTCCTTTTGTAGGTAAGCTTATTTAACTACTATGCTAGACTTAGATTTGAACAACATTACAAGTTCAATTTTTGCGTGTCTTTACTGACCTGAGTTTCTAAACGTGAGGTAGACATGTTGAATATCGTCTTTAAAGACCACCAATTCATGGGTAAATTAAATTATTATTCGCTGGAGTCTCATTCAAATTTCGAGATATTTTGCTCCATGAAAATTACATGATGGCAACACAGCGCTTCCTAAAAGAATAATTCAAGGCACCATTTTTTGTTAGATCACTTGAAGGCCTGCAATCCATTAGTTAACCACCGCATGTGCTTTTTTCATAGACCAATAAAACGTCTATTGTCTTGATGAATCAACGCTTATTAAAGCCATCCAAAAAAGTTCATGTGCAAGGCTTTTCTATGGCCATACCAACGACTTGAAATTTACAAGGTAATCAGCGCAGGAGTCGTTCTAATTCTAATAATACATCTTCCCCTTTGAAGTTTCAAGGCATTATGAGATGACCCACCAATGAGTAAGGACGCCATCGCTAACAGTGGGTTCAGACTTACATGAAGTTGTCGTACTCTCCAAAATGCCCCGCACACGGACGTAAAAGTGGCCTGAACTTGAGCTCAATTTTTGCATGGCTTCTCTTTTGTCGAGGAAAATTCCCTTGTCATCGTAAGTTAGAAACGTGCATACGATCGCCTGCGATGTATATGCAAAGTTAATTTATCAGACTTGAGGGTAATTATCTTTTCAGTGAGCTTGAGCAAATAGTTCAGGCTGTGATTATCGACGAGAATCTCATGATATTTCATGGTAGGCCAGTTTTGTGACTACTAATTTAAATGATTACTTCTAAAGAGAGAACGTAGCGGAGCTTCCATACAAGGACACTGATACAAAATACTCTCATAAAGCAATCGGTTTCAGATCGATAAAGCATTGGTTGGAAGTTGAAGGACGTCGCACTCTGTAAAATTAAAGAGAAAACTGATGACCGACGGAAATTAGCACAGTAAGTGCCGTGTAATGCACTGTCTTAATCAAGGGTTAAACTTCTTCTATGGCTTGCACGGAATTATTTCGCGTAAACTTTGCATCAAAAATTTATGATGAAGGATTACTGAGACAATTAAGATTCATACTGAAGAAAACGTTTCAACATTCTCTTAGGAATGGTAAAATAAAGAAGGTAGGGCAGAAAAATGATGAGAACATGCTCGAAATTTAGAGCTTTTGCGAAGTAATTTCTCTTAGAACACCGTATTTCGACACAGAAAGCATATTAATCTGTTTTAGCGATAGTACATTTTCTCTCTTGAACATAAACTCGTAACGAGCTGTGCTCTCTCAATGCATGGCGGGAGAGGAAAAAGACTCCCCTTCTACACCATGAATTGGTTTTCGAGTAATAGCTCGGGCCTTTCCTAATAAATTAGCGCATTAAGGATAAATTAGATGTCACAGAGCAGTATGGTCTGATTCTACGCTCAAAAGGCCGCCTTCATCCCGGAAAAGATTTGATGACTCGTCTCTAGAAAATGACACGCAGCTGCAGCTGGTGTGAAGCCTCACACAGGCGTGGTGCGCATTGGCTGCCCTAGGTTTCTGAATGCTATCATGTGGCGAAGTGTTGCGCAAACGTTAATACAAGAAGTAGACATTCGAGATAGTGACAGTAATATCATTCTGATCCATGTTTAATAACCTTGTAATTATTTCTACTTCATCCTGAAGACGAAATTAGCTTCAACTAAAATAAACTATTGATAATTCCTCTCGCATAGTTTTCTAATTAAGGGTTTAGCTAAGCCGAATAGCTGTTTCCCATACAAACAATAGTTATTCGACGGGAAAACTTTTCGGAATTTATTTTGCATTGCCAAAGGATCAAAGTCAGACGAAACAAGTAATTAACTTCGTTTGACGAACGCTTTCAATACCGCGGATTTTATTGAGATTGATTATCGCCGCTTGTCTGGAGCAATGAATCATTATCAATCAGAGTGCACCATCGCACTACAAATTTCAATCGTCTTGCACGATAAAATTATCGCTCTCCCAGCTGTAATCGTCGTGCCCGATAAGATAACGACGACTGCGCGATGCAGCTCCTGGTGTTTGCTGCCAGACTCGCTCCTCACGCGTGGCCCTTTCTTGCAGGTCGTCGATCGTCTGAAGGGAAATAGGATTTGATCCTCTAATAGAGAGCTAAGCAAGTCATGCGTGTCTGTTTAATCAAGCCCATAAACATCGCTTCAGATAAATGCTCTCGACAAAAATAAAAACTACCAATTACCCTTCAGGATATGAAAGCGGTTCGTTCTTTTTTGCCTCTGAAACTGGGGTCGAGCGTTGAGTGAGCTGTGATACAAGTGGTTCTGGACATTGTGAGTTGTAATGGAAATTGTCAGTTGTAATAGGCATAGTGAGTTGTAATGGAAATTGTCTGTTGTAATGGCCTTTGTGAGTTGCAATGGATATTGTCGGTTCTTATGGATATCGTGAGTTCTACTGAACATTGCGACTTGCAGTGGACATTGTGACTTGTACTAGATATTGTTAGTTGCGCTGGATATTGTCAGTTGTAATGGATATTGTGAGTTGTAATGGATATTGTGAGTTAAAATGGTATCGTGAGTTGTGCCGGACATTGTCAGTTGTACTGGACATTGTCAGTTGTACTACACATTGTCAGCTGCACTGGACATTGTCAGTTGTACTGGACTTAAGGATTTGCATTGGACATCTTGAGTTGGACACCGTCAGTTACGAGTACTTCCAGCAGTGTTATATTATAATTTCTCAAGAGAGTTTAAGCCAGCAACGTCTACTGAGTTATTCCAGTCGCGTTGAACTGTGCCAGTCGTAGTGAACATTTTCGGTTGTGCTTTGTGCCGCCAGTTGTACTTTGCGCCGCCAGTTGTACTTTGTGACGCTAATTAGAAGCCTTGTCATTACTTATCCTAATATTTGCCCCATAACATGCCTTAATACTTGCTCCAATACTTGCTGTATTATTTGCCTCCATACTTATCCCAATTCTTGCCCCAATACCAACCACAATTCTTGCCCCAATACCAATCCCAATTCATGCCCCATACCTACTCTAATTCGTTCCCAAATTCCTACCAAAATAACTACCCCAATACCTGCCCCAATGCCTGCCCTAATGCCTGCCCTAATGCCTTCTTCAATGCCTGCCCCAATGCCTGCCCCAATGCCTGCCCTAATGCCTTCTTCAATGCCTGCCCCAATACCTGCCCCAATGCCTGCCCCAATGCCTGCCCCAATGCCTGCCCCAATGCCTGCCCCAATGCCTGCCCCAATGCCTGCCCCAATGCCTGCCCCAATGCCTGCCCCAATGCCTGCCCCAATGCCTGCCCCAATGCCTGCCCCAATGCCTGCCCCAATGCCTGCCCCAATGCCTGCCCCAATGCCTGCCCCAATGCCTGCCCCAATGCCTGCCCCAATGCCTGCCCCAATGCCTGCCCCAATGCCTGCCCCAATGCCTGCCCCAATGCCTGCCCCAATGCCTGCCCCAATGCCTGCCCCAATGCCTGCCCCAATGCCTGCCCCAATGCCTGCCCCAATGCCTGCCCCAATGCCTGCCCCAATGCCTGCCCCAATGCCTGCCCTAATGCCTTCGTCAATGCCTGTCCCAATGCCTGCCCCAATGCCTGCCTCAATACCTGCCCTACAACACGTGTCCGGAAGTAGCTCTGTAACACCTGCGTGAGTTGGACTTCGTTCTCGACATGCAATAGTGGGTGCACTCGAGCGTGTACTTTGTTTTCATTGTTCTTTTCTTCTCCTCGCCATCTATTGCCTGCCGTTGTCAATTACTTCTTCTATCTCATTATCATTGTCTCCAATCCATCGCTCGCCTCTCATTAATACTATCTCAGTGAGGCAGCACTACTATAAATACAGTGCATGAGATCATATTTAATTTGTGATTAAGTATTCCCCTTGAGATAAATATCGTAAGAGTATGCATTCAAAACAAACTGGACAAGCAATGGAATTATTGGCGGCATTGTTTTGAGGTTTCATTGCTCCATCATGGACTTCCCTTAACAAGGTAAGGGTGGTCAGACACCATCGTACAAGAACCTAATAGTTATTAACTCAAGCCTTTTATGAAAACACCTCCACACACAAGCGGCTTACATAAAAGTATCCTTGAAGGTCGTCGACGCTTCGATCTCTGTCTCTCGTAGATTTCGGTTGCCAAAACACCGAAAATGCTCTCATTTGTACCTGTATTGAACTTTTCCCAGTAAGTACACAAATTATTTATCGAATTCTTGCCCCAGTACGTACCCAATAATGCTTGGTCTAATACTTACCTCAACACTCGCCTCTATACCTGATCCCAATATTTGCTGCAATACTTGCCTAATACTACTATGCTAATATGACAAAGAGGGAACTACCTTATCAAGGGAAGATCGAATAATTCCGGTAATGCGATGCTACAGCCATAGCAATGAGGTTCAATGGTGAGTTCTTCTCAATAATTGTCTCCGAGAGTAAAGGTGCAATTTCCAACTAGGGGTGTGTAGGAGGTCTAATGAGGACTCTGAGGAGTCAAGGAGTAGCGTGGCTCTAGATCAGTCGGCGGGGGAAGTGAGGTGCGTGCCTGGGGTTGAGCACTTCACCGTCTGTACGGATTTCGAAATCCACTTTCCTAAGCGTGCAGCTAGTTTTTTTTACAATGTAGATGCAGTATAATTGCATGTATAACTAAGGTAGCATATAGTGCCTCGTTCAAAGCAATATACAGCCTGATCGCCAGCGTAATTTTGGTAGTAAAAGGTTAACATTACAGCCTCGAAATGACCCTCTCGTGCGAACACCTCCGGAGGCTGGATGCCCTCGCTGCTGACCTCTGCTCCACATGGCCGTGAGGATGACCGTTAAATAGGACTTCCAATGGTCCGGTACTCGTCTCGGTAGCGCGCCCATTACATTTTTTTTATAATGGCATCTCCGTTAATCGAGTGAGGTTCTCCTTTCTTTCAATAAACCTACCTCATTTTTCAATGAATCGTAAAATTATTTTACTATTTTATTTTTAAAATGGTTCCTGTTCCACAGAACACATTCTGGTGATTTCCTTACGACTCTTGAGGGGGAACAGACGGTCGAGTTCAGCAGATGAGATCATAAGTTAGCGAATTCCCAACGACGCAGGCGCGGCAGTCAGCCCTCACCCAGTCTAACTCTTTCGCCTACCTATTGATAAATTTATGAAATAATAGATAAAAAAACTTGAACGGAAAAAATTACAGGTAATAATAGATACTTTGACGGAAAAATTAGATTTGGGAGCTTCATTCAGGCACATTGTGGTGTCCAGCCCCTGGGGTCATGAACACAGCGGCACTAAACCATCATGCGATAACCTCAACGATTATTTGATACTATAACTTTTGCATATAAATTACATTTTACATTAGTACTCTTTATTGGATTATATCACATTATATTTTCCATTTTATGAAGAATGAATTGGAAACTAACCTCCAGCGTGATTCTCTTGGGCAGCACGCCACGACCGTCGGGGTGGCGGCTTGAGACAGTTCGCTGTAGCTCGGTGATGGACAAGGCTGTCTCATATATGTCAATTTTTCCATTTTGTGGCAATCTGTGACATATGCATACATCATTACATCATTAAAATTCTGTGATATTAAACGAAGTGTGCAATGCATAAAGAGTATAAGTTCTGCAAAAAGTAAAAAATTAAGTACTCATGTGATAACGCACGTATAAAATGAAAAATTAAACGAAAAAATTACGTTATTCAAGTTATGTGTCTGGCGTAATTTACGCTAGAATTTTAAGTTATTTTCCTTCTTTTTTATCGAGAAATAGAGTAACACTCAAAGTCCGGCTTCTCATTGTATCCTGCAGCATAGAAAACGAAATATTGAAGTGTCGTTTGTATTATAGTCATTTTGTTCTTATTAAATTATCATGAGCAATTAAATGCCATTGAAATTCTAACTGTTCTTTACAATATTTGTGACCTTTTTGTCTTTGTTAGGACATCCCTCTTAGAACACATGTAACAATACAAAAATTACCATGTTTGTGCAAATACACTATGTTACTATTGTTTATGTTACTATGTTTGTCTATTTTTTACAGATGTTTGAAACGATATTTTATCACTGGCTTTCACATGGGCGTATGAAAAGAAACATGCTGTTATTCTAGATTCGACATTAAATTGTAACTATTCGTCCCCATGAGTCGAGCCTGATCGTCTTAGGCCTAGATTTCACGAAGAAAACCGTTCAACTTCCAAGAGTTTCTTCCTGAAATTTGAGGCTAAAGTGAAGACAAATAAACAATCTAGCATGGAGTTTAAAAACAAGAAGCGACAGGCGGTCACTGACGATTTCAGTGCCTGTAATTATGATCTTCCGAGCGTAGATGAAATTGTCCGATCCGTGATGTCGAAGAATCGTTTCAAAAGAAAATTTGAATTTTCCTATGATCAAACTGACGATCTCCCAGACATCGAGCCGCCGCAGACGTCGCTTCTTAACAAACGTCACAGAAAACGGACAGTGGAACTTGATGTTGATACCGGCAGCAAAGTTTCTTCTGAACAAAATAAAATAGCTACAAAGATCATCGGGGTAGGGCCATACGAAATTCAGGAGCCTTCTTCGTCTCGCGAAACTGGAGCAATTGTTGTTCCTCGATACACGAATGGAGAGTGCGAGACACAACGGGGTGTGTGCGAGACACAAGGAAGTGTGTGCGAGACACGAAGGGGTGTGTACGAGACACAACGGAGTGCGTGCGAGACACAAGGAAGTGTGTGCGAGACACGAAGGGGTGCGTGCGAAACACAAGGATGTGTGTGCGAGACACAAGGAAGTGTGTGCGAGACACAAAGGGGTGCGTGCGAAACACAAGGAAGTGTGTACGAGACGCAAAGAGGTGCATGCGAGCCACAAGAAGTGTGCGAGACACAAAGAGGGGCGCCCGAGACAACGAAGTACGTGCGAGACACCACTTAGGATGTGACGTCTCGAAGCTAGGAGCAACAGAAGCAGCGCGCGTCCTCACCGCCACATGCCTGTGTGTTCCAAAAACAAGACCTTGACAGCTTCTGCTACCGCGGGACGCATGCCGACTGAAGTCACTGGGGGAAAGAAAAGCAAGTTAAAATGTTGTTAAACTTGCCCAGGAACAGGTGGGCTAAAAAAATAAAACAGGGGAGAGAGAGAGAGAGGAATGAAAGGCTCTTTCTTTGCGGGGTACGAAAGACGCGAGATGACGGGCGTGTGACAGGGGCTTCCAGACGGGACGTGTCGACTTCGCTTAGAGTAGTTTTCAGAAGCCGAGGTTTTCGATAAGAATCTTTAATGTGGTAAAACCAGCTCAAATGAATGCTTCGCTTACGCTTTCATTTGATTTGCATATAATTATATGAATTTGTTCATCCTCGCCCCCATTCTCCAAATTCTAATGGACCCTCGAGAATCAAGCCTTCTGGCCCGGGTGTAATTCTTAAGACACACGTAAATTTAAGTATTGGATTGCTTGGACGTTACTTCAACGAGTTTCAATTCACCTCCGACATCTGGCAGAAAATGTGACGTGTAAAGCACCTGTTACGGTTTCCCCATCCATGTTTTATTTTTTATTTAGATACCCAAAAACCAAACGGAAAAAAGTTTGATTCGAGAATTTATTTCTGGGGGTAATTATAGGGTTAGAAGTGGCTTGTTTCTATGTATGTAATGGCAATTGTACACATGTTCTATAGTCATTGCTTTGCATGCTATGAGGATGCAAGCGGTAATCAAATTTGTTTGTATAAGTGAACGTTTCTCATAATGAAGACTTCATGCAGACGTCAGGTAATGAAGATGTTTGACGGCCTTTTTGAATGATTTCATGCTCATATTTATGTCGAATAAAAGTATAGGCTCTGATTGGAATTTCCTGGTTTTCTTACATCTTTACGGCTAAACGCTGAAGGGAAATAATTTACGACCTCACGTTGAAGGGGAGGTTTTTTACGACCACACTTTGAAGGGAAGATTTTTTACGACTACACTTTGATGGGGAGGTTTTTCACGACCACATTTTGAAGGGGAGGTAGCTTACGATCACTCGTTGAAGGGGAAGTAATTAACGACTTCATGTTGAAGGGGAGGTAATTTACGACCACCCTTTGAAGGGAAGGTATTTTACGACCTCACTTTGAAGGAAAATAAGTTATGACTACACGCTGAAGGGAAAGTAATTTTATACTGTGAGCAAATAAAAATCTTCACTTCCACAACGTTTGGCTTCCCACAGGGACCCTCCCCAACTCGAAAAAAGGGGTACAACGTTGGATCGTCCCGAAGGCTGCGGCTAGTACAGCCGCTAGCTTCATTTATATAGCTGCATCTAATTGCACAAATCCATCATAGGCAAATTGTGACACCAAGCATTGTGTGAACAGTTTTTCAGGGAATACATGACATGACTGATTCACTCAGGCGTTAGGTTAGTTTAGGATACACGTAAAGTTAGCTTGTCATGTATATGCAAATACTGTTATGTGAACCTCCAAATTTTAATCACTATTTGAAACGACTGAAATTACATCATTTTGTGCTCTGCCTGGAACGTTTAGGCATTTACGTAACGACTGCTTTCACCATCTGCCAGTAACTTAAATGAGACTACAGCTACAGCTGCAGTTAAGTTGCCAAGTAACATAACACTACAGCTAATTTTCTCGCGAAGACACCTGTAGTTTTATTACAATTACTGCAACTGGTTTATCGAACAAATCCAACTGCAGTTTAATTGTAAAATAATTTGGACTTGAAAGATCCAGGAGAGAAGCCCAGGTATTGAACCAGTTCCCACCATGTCCCCGTCCTGCATTCCCCAGCCCTCATTCATCCCCTAAATTTTCCGTAACTTCGACTACGCTCTTATGTAAAATGCATACGCGATAAACGGCCTGAAAAAATCATATCGTTTTACGTCTGACTGAGCACTGATTGCTCAAGTGTTTTTTACCTGCTTGCGCTTTTGGCAGAAAATTTCAAATTAAATTGACTAGAAGGCTTAAAGCCTCCGTTTTGACATCGCGTGATGCCGGGGTTGCTTTTAGAGTTTTTGTCGAGCGCACGCAACTTTCTGATAAAGCTTCAATTCACTTAATGTTTCAATGTGAAGTATGATTACCTATGGTGCCATGGCGTAATATCCAGCAAGTAAAAATGAGTTTTTATTGAGGTTTTTACCAGTGCAACACTGGTCGACATGGGCAAAGTGGTATTCCAATTGTATAAGATTCCTGAGAGAACCAATCGCACTCGCGTGCACCTGCACAGAATAAACCAAAATAAACCGCGAGGACTTTAGAAATTAAACTATCATACTACAGGCCCCGAGAAGATAAACCTCATTCTACTCGGCCTGAAGGAATGACTCAATCATTCTCCTACAATCATTCTACTAGCCCTCAAAGAATGAAATACTTATACTACAATGTGTATAAGAGTAACTCTATCTTACTACATGTCTGAAAGATTGAACCAATCATCCTACAAGGTTAAAAGAAGGACTCAATAACATAAAGCAATAATTCAAAAATAGTAGATGGCCTGAGAGAATAAATCAATAACTCAAAAATAGTACATGGCCTGAGAGGATAAACCATTAATTCAATAATACTACCAGGCCTGGATGAATAAATCAATAATTCAATAATACTCCAAGGACTGAAAGAATAAACCAATAATTCAATAATGCCATACCGCTAGGGAAAATAAATCAATAATTCAGTAATACTACAAGGCCTGAAAGAATAAATCAATAATTCAATAATACCACAAAGCTTGGAAGAATAAACCAATAATTCAGTAATACCACAAGGCTAGGAAGAATGAACCAATAATTCAATAATACCCCAAGGCTAGGAAGAATAAACCAATAATTCAATAATACCACAAGGCTAGGAAGAATAAACCAATAATTCAATAATACTGCAAGGCTATGAAGAATAAACCAATAATTTAATAATACCACTAGGCTAGGAAGAATAAACCAATAATTCAATAATACCGCAAGGCTAGGAAGAACAAACCAATAATTCAATAATACCACAATGCTGGGAAGAAAAAACCAATAATTTAATAATACTACAAGGCCTGAAAGAATAAACCAATAATTCAATACAACTAAAAGGCTGGAAAAAGGTGCATTAGCCAATTACACACGCAGAAAACTATAGGGAAGACTTTCATGAGAGATTCCGCAACCTACAAAGGAGTCCTCCTAGACACAAATTTAAAGCCTACTTTCTTTTCTCCGCATTGAGAAATTCTGTTCGCTAACGCAAGCGTCGTGATATGATCAGCGAAATATAAAATATAAAAATGGACAGAAGAGTAGAAAGCAATTAACACGTTCACATGCCTTATTCTGTTTAGTAAACGGTACATACTGCCATTGTCTTGAAAAAAATACACATCCGAACATTTCCTCGTTATTTTACAGAGTTGGAAATCGGGTAATTTGTCTGCTTTTTCATGTATTCAGACCAAAAACATTCTAATTACAGTATACGAACTGACTTTAACCGTGATTTGCGCGTTCAAAAATACCAGAAGCATCTCTCTTATCGCTGCTCATAAATAGCATTTATTTGTATACTTGTATGAGAGCAGACATTTAATATCGAATCCGTTTTGCCCAGCCATCATCATCCGGCGAAATACTCGATTTAGATTGGTATTTTTAGATGGACCAGGCGCTCCAACGTCTCGAGTGAGATATCACTTGATGGATCCGCTGTCATGGCCCCTATAGGCAATTAACCACTCCAATTTTGATACCAATCGGAATCACTCGGACGTAAAATGCACGCTAAAAAGTCGGGAATGTGTGTTTGCAGCGTGGGAACCGCTTACGTCGGCTTAGTCAAGGTACCAAAGTTGGTCTTTTTTATGAACACTTGCTCATCTTTGTGCGAACTTCGAGAGTCTCAGGAAGCGGTCGATTGAGCACGAATTGAACTTCACGTGAACCGAGGAAATTTGAGAGGGATGTCATTTGAGGGCAAGTTAAAGGTGGCAAGAAGTTTGAATGTTCTATACATTTCTCATTCGAATTCAAATTGAACATTAAATTAACTGAAAACGTGTTGCAAAGTCTTGTTCGAGTGCAAGTTGAACTCCGAGTGAACTTCGGAAATGTCACCATAATTGCCCGTTATGCGCACATCAAACTCTGCACAATTTCGCTCCCTTGAAATTACAGGGGTCGAGCGTCGTCAGTCACCCGTCATTTCGGGCGGCCGAAGAGGATTACAACGAAGCAAAGAGTAGAATTGTTGATGGTGTGGGAGTGAAAAACTGTTTTTGAATGGTACGTAACTTGGGAGAAGTATTTTCTAGCATATTGCATTTTGAGATAAAATTTCATTAACATAATTCAGGTATCATATTCTGTGAATTCCTGCATGACAAATTGCTTAACTCTGAGTTCATGCTCGAGAAAACAGTTCTTAGAGCCTGTGACGAGAGTTACTTAAGTTTGTACACAGACTATTGCAAACGAAATCCAAATTATTCATGCAGATTATTTACGATTCAATAGACACCTGATCAAAATGTAATGTTGATCAAAGTATTCAAAACGTATTTGTCGACTGGAACAAAAATTTCGAAGGTACCTTCTAATTAAATATAAAGTCTTCTATCTAAATTAATATTGATTGCTGAGAAAAATATATTAATCGAACGCGAGCGCGCTCGAAAGCTACCAAAACCTTTCTAATCAAAGACTTAAATAGGAAGTATGAAAAATTTGTTGGGAGTTGTAATTATGTTTTTATTAGCCAAGATCGACGTAATGTGCACAACTACATAACTTTGAGGATTTTTCCTTTGGTTTCAAAGATCGAAATTGAAGTTGCAAGTACTATTTACGACCACAACACTATTGTTTGGGTGGCTTTATCCACGTCGGCAGTGTTCCATGTCTGGTATCCTTCATGTCTGCTACCCTCCATGTCTGCTATCCTCCATGGCTGTTACCCTCCATGTCTGCTACCCTCCTTGCCTGCACCCATCCATGGCTGCTACTCTCCATGTCTGCTACCCTCCATGTCTTCTACTCTCCATGTCTACTACCCTCTATGTCTGCTACCTTTCGTTTCTGTTACCCTCCATGTCTGCTACTCTCAATGTCTGCTACCCTCCATGTCTGATACTCTCTATATCTGTTACTCTCCATGTCTGCTACCCTCCATGTCTGCTACCCTCTATGTCTGCTACCCTCCATGTCTGCTACTCTCAATGTCTGCTACCCTCCATGCCTGATACTCTCTATATCTGTTACTCTCCATGTCTGCTACCCTCTATGTCTGTTACTCTCCAAGTCTGCGCCCTTCCATGTCTGCTACTCTCCATGTTTGCTACTCTATATGTCTGCTACCCTCCATGTCTGCATCCTTCCATGCCTGCTACTCACCAAGTCTGCACTCTTCCATGTCTGCTACTCTTCATGTCTGCTACTCTCCATGTCTGCTACCCTCCATGTCTGCTACTCTCCATGTCTGCTACATTTTCAGGGCTAAATTTCAAGTACCTTGGGTGACTTTTAGGCATTTTACGAAGCCAATAACTTTTCCAGAATTGACGTATCAGAATATTCTCATATAGGGTCATCATTGACGTGGAAAGTGCATCGCATAGGAATGGAATGAATATGAGCAAAAAGTTTACTCGGTATACTAAAATTCATGCGTCGGCTACAGATAAAAATGCCCTGAAACCATTACAGGAAATTGCAATTAGAGAATCATTCGATAATTTTCTTGTACCGGAGCTCTCCTTTTCAGCATATTTGTCTACGTCCCATAGCGATGGTTCGCCAATTTGCCGCTAGTCACTAGAGTGCAATTCGTAATTGTCAGAACATTCATGAAGGAGAAACTAAAATATACATATATACATTCTATTTAGAGTCCACTGCCCGAATAAATATTATTTCGCGCGATGATCGTACGAAAATCGTACTGTTTGTACGCCCTGGAATTGGCCAGCAGCACATTCTCGTGTCACTCAGATGATAAAACTCTCGCCCTCGCCCCACAAAAACCCACGTGCTACTTTTTCTCTTACGACGCTGTGGTCATTAAAACGAGGGTGTAACTAATTGACCCAGCTTACTTCCAGCACAGCGTTAATTAACGAACAGGGCGTGAGACAGAGTTTGGCGCTGCTGCCGAGTTTTGGGGCCCGGTAGCCTTGCGAAAAATATAATGTAACTTTAAAAGTGATCATTGATTCAATCGTTCCTGGTTTGCCGAATTAAAGAACACCAGGAAAATCTGATACGCATAAAAAGTGATCACCGGTTCGATCATTCCAGATAACTCAAATTGAAGAGAGGTAAGAGAATGGCGTAACTGAAAAGTGATTGCTGATTACATCATCATTCGCCTCTTTGTGATTGGTCTTCGTTCATAATATTAAAGGTCAAAGATTCTAAAGAGCTTGACTTACTTCAGTTGAGAATTATTTGGGTATGGTCGGTCTTTATTCTGGAAATTAAAAGCAAATGATTTACATAAAGCTCTGATAACTTTTGTTCAGATTTTAATGAGCTTATGGCAGGTTTGATCATTAAAATTAAAAGCTAATGATTTACATAGAGAAGAGTTATACTAACTTCTGTTCAAAATTATTGAGGCTGGTACGGGTTTTTGATTTTAAATTGAAAGGCTAATGACAATTTATACGGAACTCTACTAACTTCTGTTCAGAGTTATTGAAGTTGTGACCGGTTTTTGCTCTGGAAGACAATGACGGTGCGTGATTGAGCAAAACTCTGTAGAACTTTATCAATTATTGAAACTTCGATCAGTTAATGCTCTGAAACTGAAACGCAAAAGAGAGCGCAGAGCTCGGCTTAACCTTCTATAAGTATTGTGAGTGCTATTTTTATAGTGTTTACTGAAATTTAATATTAATGACTGATCAGAGGTCTACTAATTTTTTTTAGAATTACTGATGTATATCGCCGCTTTTTCTTCGGTAGTGTTATAGACATGAGTATATACTTCAAGAACACTGCCCAAAATTTGAATATTATTTGGGGATTTGAAGATTACAGTTCCTTTGAACATTTTGGACCATCACAGGTCCTCTCAACCGCTAAAATTTACCCTCATTTAAATATAATTCATAATGCAAGAATACACAAATTCCAGAGTGCAAATAAATGGGGCATTTTCCTGAACTACTCTTTGTTTTTGCCCTAGTTTGATCTTTTCACAACTTATCTCTTCACAAAGTATTCTCTCCTCATTTCCCGGTTTACCTGAAATGATTGCCACCCTGCTATGTTCTTAGCCATGTAATTCAGCTCACCGAGCTATCGTGGAAGAAACGTGAGGTATGAACAAGCGATCGAGGTAATTTTTTTTAATACTTAGTGCCAATCTGTCATTCCGTTCCACTTACAGAACAACGTCAGAGAAAAATTACTGAACCCATGTGCAAATGGAAAAAGTATGTCAGTTGACGGGGTACAACTTTTGAAGTGTTGTGGAGCTCGCCCAGGCGTTAAAGGATGGTCGGAATTGATAGATGATAATGCTCGCAAGAGTCCTCAAAGGACAAGATGTTTCTGTCCCGCTTTTTCCATACGACGGAATATCACTTTTACCCTCTAAAACACCCAGTTTTAATCTAATAATTTACAAATTTCCTTTGCAAAAAAGAGAAAAGGCCAAACCAAACTTCCTGTGTCGTGTATGATCATTTGTTATTTTACCCTCAAAATCCCACCAAACACCGCTATTCCCGCTCGCTTTGTCTGATTACTCGCTTGATTTACAGCTTGAGGCGCCGCGCTGCAGGTCATTGCATTCAGCCGCGGCAATTCCAGTCGATATAAGCTTCCTGTTCCTCAACAACACGACCTTCTCTCTCTAGTACATCGTTGATATCAAATTCCAACTAGGTAAAATTCTTGCATTTTGATCAAGAGGAACAATGCTTTAATTAGAAATCGCAGTCGTTTCGCAAGCGACTTTGAAATTATTAATTAGGACTTAATTAGTTTTTTTTAACTCCGTGTTTTCCTGTACTATCCGCCAGCACAGCCCATGATTGTAAAATTTCTGAGATTTCATCATGTATAACAATATTTGCATACCCGTCCAGGGTGTTCATAGTGCAACTTTGAACTGTATTAGAAATTCTGATAAATTGAAGTAGTTAGAAGATTCAAAACACGATGATTTGCGTGTAATTCATTGTCATTTAGATCTCCAAGAGTGCGTTATCAATTTTCCAAGCGTTTAGCAGCTAGAAAGCCGACCACTGAGCACAAATTCTTATCAATATCTGCTTATTATCGGTAAACTTCTCTCACTTGTACCTAAAAAAAGCGCCACCACGTTTCCCACATATTACCTTGATTGTTGTGCAGACCCCGACTAATTTAAAAAATTTCGAACACTTCGTGGCATTCTCGGGGAATTTCAAAGTATTCATGCCCAAAGAAAGCGTCTGGTCATTTTTCCAATCCCTTGGGGCTCTGGAGAGACGCGTCCACTGAGAAGAAGAAGAAGGAGCCGTGCCAATGCTACAGCCTGTGTGCAGATTGCATACAAATGCTTCCCTACCGGCATGGGAGTGTCTCTACCCAATGATTTATCTTGCCTTTTATGGACTTCTCGAGGATCTTATGAGCGTGAGAGAGCAAATAAATGTTCCCTCGCTACGTGAATTATGAAACGGCTTTGATATAATACCGGCTTAGCATTCATTTTTATCGACGCTTTCAGCAAATTATTGAGGATTTTACAGCAGGGTCTTTTGTGAGCTTTGGCGTCTCTTTGTTGACAAAGACAGGTTTTCAGGGAAGCCCGGAGGCGAGGGCTGCTGGCCGCAGGAGGTTCCGGGAGGCTGTGGCGGCCGTCGCGTCTTGCGGGTGCCCTCTACTCACCCATGCCGGGCTGCTTAGACTAGCCCACGTGTCACGTAATGCATGCTGGGCTGCTTAGACTACCCCACGTGTCACGTGATGCATGCTGGGCTGCTTTGACTAGCCCACGTGCCACGTGATGCATGCTAAGCTGCTTAGACTAGCTCACGCGCTACGCGATCCATGCTAGGCTGCTTAGACTAGTCCACGTGTGCAGATGACCCACGTGCTACGTCACTCACTTGCCACCTGACCCACGTGATATCCCCACGGTGACACGGGTCATGCCGTCACCTTAGCTGCAAAATCTTTTACAAGAATCTCGCACTTAAATAGTGTGAGAAGTGACGGCAAATTCATCCGACTGCGTATGAGAAGGAACACTTCGAAAAGGTCAGCATTTTTAAATGCGACACGAGTCGTTATTCGGCTCATTAAGGTTGAAAAAAATCCTTCTTGGGTGACATTGAAGAAATCTCTGAAATGCAGTTGGTCAGCTTCGCTCGCCTGGACAGCGTAAAAAGCAATCGACAATATTCAACGTAACAGTGAAAGTCCATGTAGTGGTCTTGAGATCGAATTGGATGATGGCTTGATCCATTAATGACCTTATTGTTTTTTTTTGCGATTAGACTGAAATTAGATTTGTACGAAAAAAACTGGGCGTAAAGGCGCAGAAAAGAAAATAGCCGTACTAACTGTATTGTAGAAATTCAACATGTAAGAAAATTGAATTCATATTTTAAGGAAAATGAGGTCCTATTGGATGATGAAGGGCCACACAGCGAATCATCGAATACTGATTACAGGAATTCGATGTATCGAAGTTTCCGAATGATTGTTGCAAAAGCCTAATTTACTGCAGTTTATGAATTAATTATGAATTAATATTGCAGGAACCAAACGCAGTGAATTTCTCGCATGATGATTACAGGTATTAAATGCATTGAAGTTGCCAAATGATTATTGTATGAACTCAATGCATTAATGTTCCCACAAAAATTCTTATCAGTTCGTAAGATGGAAAATATTTTTCTTCTTAAAAAGAAGTTTCAAGGTCGTCCCTTAGCCCAACCAAATACACGATATTTTCACTTACCTAATCTGTTACTTTGATAGCCTGCCTAAACCAGTCTTTGGGCCCGTTATGCACTGAAATAATTTTTTTTCTGGTCAAACTAAAGTTAATGTGACGTTTCCAATAGAAACTTGATACGCACCCTTCCGGAGCTGGACTTTAATCCCCACTTCACACACGCGTACTTTGCTGTTAATTTACATTACATACAGCGAAATATCCATATACCAAATCAAGTAACGGAAAAAACAAAAATTAGTTTCTTATTAAATGATTGAATTATAAAACATCCGCGAAACCGAGAAGCTGAGCAAACGCAGACCGAGAAGCTGAGCAAACGCAGCAAATGGAAAGATAAGTTTTACGAATATTTTCGAGAGCACGGGACGGAAAATTGAACCCAACACTAGTTCAGTCCTGATCTGAATTTCCCAAACTAATGGCCGCTCTCACACTCAGTCGAATCACATCATTGTCATCAGTGATGGTCTTCTACCACCACCCATCATCGCGCGCCCGGTCGTAACTCCGCATGATTTACGACTCAGGAATCTCAGAAGGTGTTCTGGGGCACCAAAGCATGACGCTTGCATGGGATCGAATGCTCTTCGTGCGGAGCAAACGTGTATGAATCGGTCATTATGTATAATAAAACATTAGTCTACGTTGTTGTTAATCACAGCCTGGAGAATTGAATACTGAAATAATACCTCAACATTTACTCCGAGATACCGCTTCTTAAGTTGCACTTCCAGACCGTCTCGATACGGTTTGAATTTATCAAGTGCGGACGACTGACACGAGTTATGAGCGTGCTTCTTGATTCGTGATAAATACTCGTCGGACGAGGATAATTCCCGTTGGTAAGCGGCCGTCCGAGGCGTTTGTGGGCCTCAGGCGTTTGTGGCATTACGCACGGAAAGAAATTAGGATTATTTTTACGTGACTTGTCTATTGGAAGAATGGGAAATTTTGAGCCTCGCAACCGTGATCATGCTACTTTGAAGCCGCACGTCTGATGCTGTAGCTCAGAAGCCGTAGCTCTGGAGCCGTATCTCTGAAGTCATAACTCTGAAGCCTTATTGCTGAAGCCGTAACTCTGAAGCCTATGCTTCAAATATCTTTGCATTGTCATCCAGAGCTCTGTGACTGAGTCCTGACCTTCTTAATTGAGGAGATAATTTCTGGTGCTCCGCAATTCTCCTCAGGAATGAGGAGGCACGATCAAAACTACTCAAAATGGGAGATGCAGTTTAGAATTTCACCAAGTGTGCGCGGGCCCTGCAATTTTGCGAATTACATTTGAAGCGCGGTATACATGAACTTAATGTAGCCAATTCCATAAGAAAATTTTAAAGCTTGACGGAAATCTTGATTTTTACTGTTACTCAAATTTCGCCACGTATTGAGAAAATTTGGTGGGAGATAATTACAGATTGTTCCAATCATGGACCAACTGTAACGTAGCACATTAATGGCCTCCGCTTATGGTACATTGGCTTATATAGGCTTCACACCAAAACTCCACATACACGAATTATATATCTTAGTGACATTTGATAGGTCTCGAAGAAATTCACGCAAGCTGTCAACAGAATACTCGGTAACATTAATACAAAAGCATCTTTATAAATTGGCCAAATTCGCTCATTTAATACGACTTAATAATTTTTGCAAATTGCCGCGTTAGAGGAAGTGTATTTTCTAAGTGTATCAGTGTGTCCCCAGGGGCCTATGAACCCAACCCAGCGCGGCGATACGCATTTCACGGCTCCAGAAAGGTCTCACTTTACGCTCCGGGCTGCAGCGTGCCTGCCACGTGCAGGAATTCCTGGGAAAAGGAATTTATTCGAGAAATTGAATGGTCGAGAATAAGGAATTTATTCGAAAAATTGAATGGTCGAGAATAAGGAATTTATTCGAGAAATTGAATGGTCGAGAATAAGGAATTCATTCGAGAAATTGAATGATCGAGAATAAGGAATTTATTCGAGAAATTGAATGATCGAGAATAAGGAATTTATTCGAGAAATTGAGTGATCGAGAATAAGGAATTTATTCGAGAAATTGAATGATCGAGAATAAGGAATTTATTTTAGAAGTTGAACGATCGAGAATGAGGAATTTATTCGAGAAATTGAATTGTTGAGAATATGGAATTCTAACAAGAAATTGATTGATAATAAGGAATTCGTTCATAAAATTGAATTAATTCCTAGCAGCTCAGCAGGATAAAATTTGTAATACTACCATCATTGTAAAGAATTATCCCAATAAATCTGAGTTGCAACATCGGGCACTCATAAGACAGTATCGAATTTTTCGTAGAGCATTTTTGGTGTTTTATAAATGAGGTTTCCACTTTTTTTCCTTCCGTATAATTTTGAACTGGTACGACTTTTTTCCACTAGAAGTATGAGCCTAAGAGGGTTAAGAATGGTTCTACTTTAGTATTTTTATTCATTGTATCATACTTGTAGTCAACGTCGATGAACAAGAAAATTAACAGCACCGTTTCATGTTTGCCAACAACACGATTTTAAGAAGCCGATTTTCTTAACGGATTGTGTTAAATATCCAAAGCTACCTCAACAGTTGACGGTGAAACTTCCCAAAAAATAACCCAGGGATCGACAATAAGCGTCAACATAATCTCTGCATTTTAACGCCGCACTAAAATTTCGTGCGTGACAGGAAACTCAACTCGAGAAGACAGAACGGCGAGCCCACGCTTTATTCTGTAAATCCCCCAAGTATGGTCAATAAATTCCAGTATTTATTTATGGGGAATAAAGTGCGCGTGTTGCAGGTGCTCAACTCTTTTTTTTTGAGCGAACACAGGCGCCGGTCCTACACAGACACGAACAGGCCGCAAAGGTCTGTTGCGAAATACGCTACATCACCGAGAGGTCGAGTAAGTCGGTGTGCACTAACACCAATGGCAGCCCCTCAATTACCTGAAATTGCGCAGACCACACCTCGCTACCTCTGCCATTTAAAGAATTGCCCACCCCAGGCTACGCCTGATTGAGGCTTGCAATCCTCCACGCTTATTTTGTTGGAGTTTCCATCGTGCAGGATACGACACCACGCCACAACGGCCGCGCCACATGCTACGTGGCGTCCGTGGCGGCTCTGAATTACGTGGCCGTGTTCATAACTACTCTGAAACACACACACGAGACCTACGCATCCGAGACACACACGAGACCTACGCATCCGAGACATACACGAGACCTATGCATCCGAGACATACACGACGATATTTATCCGAGACATTCACGAAGGCATACATCGCGATGTACACAAGGGTCGTACAACTCATGTATCAAAATATCCAAGACATTTACGAGGGTCATACATCTAAGACACACACGAGACTCATGGGTCCAAGACGTACAACTGAAACGTATTCGTGCACAAAGAAGTTACGTACTCAAGACATGCGAGGGGAGGGGGGACGGCCTTCGAAAAGCCGATGTAATTCTCGGTGAAGGAATCCACATTCAAGCGATGCAAAGAGGACTTCTGCAGCGGTGTGTAGGACTTCTCCTGCAGCGGTGTGTAGGACTTCGTTATGCCAAATCCTCCTCACGGCCGACACTGAACTCCTCCTCAGGGCCGACACTGAACTCCTCCTCAGTGCCGACCTTGTGCCATTGTGCGTCCAATGAGCTCGCTGTTTGTTGGTCAATTCCTGGGGAATTTCTCTCGTAAGATGAAAAGGTGAGCCGAATTAAAAGCGTGCATTTCTAACAAAAGTATAATTTTAAAATTAAACAGTGAACGTTCAATGGCATTAAAAATGTATCGTTACAGTTAGTTCTTTTTGTTATCATCTGTAATAAGCTTCGTTATATTTTAAATCGTATCTTAGAATGCCCTTGAGCTACATGCATGATTTTCTGTAAGGTTTTAGCACTTTAGTAAACCTGTGCAATACGTCGTAGAAAAATCCCAAACTGAGTGCAGGCACCCTTGAATTTGCCCAAAATTTTATGAAAACTCATATGGTCGTTTTTGAAAATAAAATCACATTGTGGGACAAAAGAGTTCTCAATTCTGTACAGCGGATAATAATACAGAACTTCTCAGTCCTGTACAGCAGATAATAATACAGAACTTCTCAGTTCTGGACAGCAGATAATAATAAAGGACTTCTCAGTTCTGTACAGCGGATAATGATAAAGGACTTCTCAGTTCTGGACAGCAGATAATATTAAAGGACTTCTCAGTTCTGGACAGCGGAAAATAAAACAACACTCGTGAGTGCCCAGGTTTAGACTAACGGTGCAATGAAGCTAAGGCCTACGAGTACGTGCACCAAAATGCTGAGACAAAATAAAAATTATTGGTGAACTACGCGAAAGCATCCCGTTTAAAGGATTCCTAGTCTTAAAAGTTATCAGAATTAGTACTCTTGCTTTGCAAGAAAGATATTCCTAATTTTAGTACTTTTTAGTTCCAACAATTTGCAGTTCCAGTAATTGCCTGTTTCAACGGTTCCATATTTCAGCAACAATCAGTTTTATCAATCCTTGCATTTGTAACATATCTCAGGCTCTCTAACTTCCCATGGTTTCATCCAATGTTAGATCATCAATGATCATTTTTTCCTTGTGTTAGCCGAAGTGCCTTACACATCCGGGCTTATTAATCGGTAAAAGTTCATCGCATTCGCCTCATGTTGCTCTAAAAATACATCAAAACTATTCATTTTTTGATCATGATGAAACATTTGCTCATAATTCCTTTCTTTGAAGTCTTCATTTTCAGGTTATTATTGAATACAAACTGCATACTCACTAGCACATGAATCATAATATTTCTTCAAACTTTCTCCTAAAATTTTACGGTGAATTGAAGTAAATACTCGTCAGTACGTCAAATTTCAGGCATTTATTGAATATAAACTGCACACTCGTACATCCCTCCTGAGCCCCTGAATTCATCACATTTCATCACACGTTCTCTCAAAGGTTGATTTTGAAGTGCTCCCTAGTACGTCAAATTCTGTCATATTTATTTTGGGCCATCTTTTTTCTGCGCATTGCAGTGGCCATTTGGGGAGGTCACGGTGCCTACGCCCCTCACGCCTCTGCCCCTCATTATAAGTGTGCATAATTTCCCCCATTAATAAAAGCGAGCTGTGAATTTTATTAACCTTATTTGCTCAGCGTTCGAGGTTAATCACTTTCAGTTTTCGTCGCTTTAGGCAGAGTGAGAAATTCGGGACCGCGCCCAAGCTGTACGAAGTACATGAGAAAACTTAGGGTAACTTAACTTCTACTTCTTAGAGTACGGGGTAACTCTTGTCTAGTAGAAGACCAAGGGTAGTAGAAGACCAAGGGAAGACTAAGGGGTCACCAGCCTGTTGTTATTGCTCGTTTGGGTGGTGGTACATCCAAGAAGTTCAGTAAAATGTGACGTATGTCGGTTGTGTGTGTGAAATACTAGAAGTTTGTTCACGCCAAAGAACGGCTTCTGTTGAACAGTTTGGTTAAAATTAAAAGTTTGTGCGGGCAGTAGCGAAAAATTCATGATGGAACGATATATACTTTGTGCCTCTTATTCGTAAAAGATGAAGAGGTTCAAAGACTGTATTGGCTCGAGTGTATTAAGTTCTTCGTCATCTATTCGAAGATCTTCCGAAAAAATGAAGACTCGGTTCATGTCGACAAGAAGACTACGGTGAACAGTAGATTTTGACGAGATGAGGGCTAGCCTGAAAATGAGTACTTTAAAACGCCCGGTTTCCAGGCCAACAGGTCCCTCCATTATACCGCCATGTGAGATGGTTTAAATGATACATTTTTCGCGACTATTATTCAGGTGATGTTTTTAATACGTGAGAGTCTCTAATAATGTGTTTTTTAACATGAGAATTCGCGTTGTGGTTATCGTTAAGCTCTACCACATCCAATTATTATGCCTGACCTGCTGCACGTGTTCTCTAAATGTTGGACGTGGCTCAGAAGTGCCAAGTTTGTGGTATTCTTTGTATTCGGAAGGCTGTTCGGGTGTTAAAATATATACAGCGGTGCAAAAATGGTCCCTTGAGCGACGCGACCTCGGCCGTGGCGGCGCCTGCACGATGAGAAGGATTCCAACGTGGCAATTAAGGTAGGATATTTTCAGTTGAGTTTAAGACAACAGAGACTCCTCAGTGTTTTTCCTGGAAATTTAATATCAGGGTGAAGAATAATCACCTAAAAATCTTGTTCTCTGGATTTTTGAGTCGAGTCGTCCAGTGGCTACCGAGGTAAGCCGCTTAACTTCAATCTATATTCCAAGAATTATGCCCCGTACCGACGTTGATCACATCTCCTGTTCAATGTCGGACCAGAAAGTCAAGAATACGCATGATGCCTCGAGGTCTACTTAGCTTTGATGATCACGGTTACTTCAAAGGATCACCGTGTACTGGTAGCTTGGATACGTGATCTCGAATGTGCATGAGCTCTAGTTTCTTCTCACTTTGAAAACTAGGAAATCGGTAAACTAACTTGCGTAGTGCACTTCACACCGAAGTTACGAAATCTTGAGTGCAAGTTTAAGATTATGTACTTTATAAGTGGGGAAAGTTTTTGATAGAATTCTTATATTTTCGTTCTAACCTGGTCTTCTGGTGTGAAGCACACTAATGTAAAAGAGCGTATTTCCAAACTGCTGTTAAGGTAATTATGCATTTAAAGTTGGACGTGCCGCGAGTGGTCTGTCTTTGGTGATTACATGCTATTGACACCATCCTTTTGTGACGACATGTTAGTTTTTATTAATTTTCGACCGTCTCGTAGGAGTGTTGTTTGGGAGACTAAACTGCCAAGTGAGTGGCGGACGTGATTTTTTGAAAGTATTCTTTTGTTTCATGGCATTACATGTTTACGAAATTTCTGAGACGTGTCATGTTATTTTCCACTTGAGAAAAAACATGAAAATTTGCAGTGGAGGTAAATTCTGAATTAATATTAGTTTGGATGTTCAATCCCAACAATACACTTACTTACAAAATAAATGGCAATTAATCGGAATAAACGTTTTTCAAAACCTGTTCTCATATGACGTAGGAGTATGCGAGTAGTAGTTCGTTTTGTCAACAAGTGTATTGAAAATTTGTCTCTATTTTGGTAACACTTCTAATCATAACTAGAAATGAAGCATAGCTACAACTAAACATAATCCTAGTCGCAGTTATATTAAAGGTATAACCATCAGTGAAATTAGTACGACGTCGTCATCATTAGCCAGCAGGGCTGAATTTTATTTGAGCTACTTCCAATGCTTCTAAGGATACAGGGAACAAGTTCTCACTGACAGCCATCGAAGAAACTGTCGTTTTTGATTAACTTCTCAAAATTATTTGTAAATACGGCAAAATATAACTCAAACCTATGAAAGCGGTGCCAGATTTGAGAATGTGGGGATGTGAGAACAAAACTGCACAAGAGTTTTACGAATTGTGATCTCAATTCGAATGAGATTATGTGGAAGCAAAGAATCTTAGCTCTAAGGTGACAAGTAAATTAGTATATTTTCGGTTGAAACAATGATTATATTTTCGGTTGAAACAATGGTTATATTTTTGGTTGAAAGATTGGTTATATTTTCGGTTGAAAAAATGGTTATATTTTCGATGATATCAATAGCGATATTTTGGTAGTATTTATGGTGATTTTTCGGTTGTCTCAAAGGGAAAAATTTCCGCTCTAAATCTTTTGAATTTCTTATCTATAAGAAAGCTGAGATTTTCGGTTGCAGTAATTGTTATCAACATTGGAAATAACATTTTTGTCAAGTCTTTAATTTATACTTCTTCAATACGCTTGAAACTTGGTACACTTACTAACCTGAGAGATTTTTAAGCGGTCTTTTCACGACGCGTGCGCAAGTTTCTTCTTCTCATTTACAAGGAATGAGAGCTAACGGTGGAGGTTTATTTCGAGTTCTGTCTCATAAGTGCGCTCTTCTTAGCAAAACCAACCGAAAATGACTTCGATAAATGAACAAGTGGGGATGAATTATGTGTTTAACATTGCTGCCGAACCCTTAGCGCCCTGAATTAATTTCTCGAATTACACAAACTTTTTCAGTTTGGAATTCGCGTGTTTGAATGAAAAATAAAACTTGGATGAGGAAACCGTAGCTAGTGCTTTACACGCGACGTTGACGCCGTACGTCGGCAGGTGAATTGAAGCGTTCAAATAACGTCTCGGAAGGTAAAAACAAAATTTACGTGCGTTTCAAGTCGCACCAAGGGGTGAAGGCTTCACTCACGAGGGCTGAGTAGAATTTGGAGAATGCGAGTCAAGGATGAACAAATTCATGCAATTATATATACAAATGATAGCGTTGGGGAAGCATTCATTCGAGCTGGCTCCACCCAATTATGAATTCTTATCAAAAAACATTGGCTTCTGAGAATCGTAAATCGTTTGAACAATTAAAAAATGATAGGTATGTTTATATTTTACTTTATTTTTCCTATTTATGCGAGTCGTGCTTTTGGTATGAGCTTCAGTTTTACAATTTCCTCTCTGAATATGCAACGAGCTATGCATGTGTATGCAAATATCCTCCTATAGAAATATTTGTCGCTTTATAGTATTGTGTTAAGAAAGAATGAAGAGTTATAGCGGTCTTACTGGTTAAAAGAAAATTGACACCGTTTTTTGTTATTAAAGGGCGACGAAATTTTTTCAGCTCTTTTTTCTAGTTTTAATTTTGTGATTCATTCGTTTCTTGTCTTTACTGCGCGTAAACTAAGGAGTGAAATAGTAACGATAAGCTCAGCTTGTAAATATCGGACGGATTTTCTTGGAAGCTGATTATTTACACGTGCAGAGTTCGGACATTGTAAGGAGTCTCGGAAATCCCCTGTGAAATTGATAACGTTACCGAGAAAAAAAAATTACCAATTAACTATTTGCATGTGTTGATGATTTCAAGTAACAAAGCCAAAACTTGGTAAAGAAGTTTCACACGTTATAATTCCGATGATGGTTAGTTCGCGATTCAATTATGGCTGGGCTTAGTTAGGACCTAGTTGTAGCTATGCTTGACTTTAACAAAATCTCATTGGACTAGAGCAAAACGCAGTAATTTATGATTCCTTAAATCATGAAAGCTCTAATTCACGCTAGTTTTTAATAGCTTTAATAGTGAGTAAAAAATTTGTGCCCACTAATTTACGAAAATAAACTTTGAAAAGTTGAATACGAAAAACAAGCTAAGAAAAACCTAACCTGAACGTTGTGGAAGTTTTCAATTTCAGTTATGATTAGTTTTAGAAATTCTCAGGTTCAGTCATTTTCAGTTTTAATAGTTTAGCGCATCAGCAATGCCAATTTTCATTCGTCAATTGGATGCTTCCCTTCATTACCACCTAAATCGATCACGCTCAATAAGTCTGGCACCAGCTCTCACGTCAGGGTTCGTTCCTCTCGAAACCACAAAGTTTCTATCCGAATTCTTAACACGTTGACTCCGAAGTGGGTCATATATGGTACACGCGATCATCTAACCTAACCTAATGTAACCAAAGCACTATCATGTATAAATACAAATTTTCGAGTTTTCTTCAAATTTGTGTTCATCAATTGAATAAGCTAGTTCTGATTAGAAAGAAAATTAGTAGAGTAACCAAATTAGTGAAATCAAAATCCTTCATTTTTAAATTCACAGTAGAGATATTTGTCGGCATGTAATTTTACCTGTGTGGAGAATCGGAGTCAACGTGTTAAACTTTGTTTTAATTAACCTGACGAGTGAATTCTAGAAGAAGTAACGTATTTTTTAAATGAGCATAGTTTTGCAGAAATAGTCGTTGATATTTTGTGCATTTGTGTGCATGCTCACCCCGGTCTCGAACGAAACAAATGGAACTCGAGACTAAACTTGTAAAATTCCAGTGTTCCACTAGCGAAACGAGTGTTGCTGTATAGGATTAAATTGATGTTGTTCTCATGGATTACGAATTATATTTTCAAGGCGCAATGTGGGAATCAAGCGAATCGAAAAAGAACGACCCTATGTACAGGCGGTGGCACCCGCCTGGTAGACAGTTCGAGGAACAATGAACGTCTCAGTTTTGATCAAATTTTCTCGCCATAAAGTAAAAAACGCCTAGTAATTCGAACACTCTGCCAGTAGTCCTCGGTAGCAGAAAGATGCAGCATAAGACATCGTATATGTTCAACACATCATTTCAATGACCACGTCTTGGTCGGTTCCTATCTTGAAGTCAAAAATGATTTCTCTCTTACAGCTGTTCAGTAAAACCCACTTTATTTAGGGTCATTTTCCCTTGTAACTACTACGGGTGTGAACCTACTCGTTATTTTTTGTCTTCTATTTTCTCGTATGGTTTGCAAGGGCTTTTGTGGTAAATTTTCTCGGCATAACAGCTTGTTGAACTCCCATAAGAGCACGTGCCCCTCAGGAAACACTCGGGGAAACTTAGCGTCAGCACGTAGGCTGATCCAACAACTCTTGTTCGTTAAGGATATGTCTTACGCGTTATGGATAAGACTTACGCGTTATGGATATTTCGTACACGTTTTGGATATTTCGTACACGTTATGGACATTTCGTACACGTTATAGACATTTCGTACACGTTATGGATATTTCGTACACGTTATGGAGATGTCGTACGCGTTATGGATATTTCATACACGTTATGGATATTTCATACACGTTATGGAGATGTCGTACGCGTTATGGAGATGTCGTATGCGTTCTATGGAGATGTCGTACGCGTTCTATGGAGATGTCGTACGCGCAAGAGCAGTCAATATGAGTATACGGGTGAAAGTAAAGGATACCGATCGTTACGCAGGAAAAAAAAGAAAAACGATATCACTGAGGCTCTTGTATTCACATTCAAAATGCCTGAGGTTGTAACACATCATCGAGAGATCGTTTTTGCTAGTCTTTGATCGCGCCATAAGTACGGATCATAAAATGGTAATTCCACGTAGCCCTAGGGGGCAATTACCAATTACTTGCGAGTGTAAGTCTTCACGTTGCCCTAGGGGCAATCATCAATTACTTGCAGCTGTAAGTAAGGGCATCGGAGCCTTCAAAGTAGCGTCACTTAACGAGACCTTGGCAGTCAACTTGGCGTGTTTCTAAAAAGTCAGGGCGGAGGAGTTTGAGGGCCGCACGGGCCAATTATGAGGCGTAATTTGAATACTCGCACGCCATTGGATGCCAAAGAGATTAGTTTATCTGCGTGTTCTAATTCTTTTCAAATTCGTCATTACCGTCGACGACAGCGGGCGTCATGAAAAACGTACAAGAATTTAGATGGGGCTCCTGCCGCGAGGCAAAAACTGGGCGATTTGGCTGGCTGTGGAGGGACGAGTCAAATGGGAATTTGTGGACAGTTTCACGCCCTGGTCGAGACATTTCGGAACTTCGTTTCTGCTGAACGCTGCCGTCAGAATGTCTGCATCGAACAGACATGTTAGAAGCATCTCAATCTAGCTAGGGAAGCTGCAGTTGTTAGGCAGCCGTCACCCATTTCTCCTGCCGAGCATCCTCATTCGTCCGGCATTACCAAAAAAATTCATTTGTAATTAAATTTAAAAGCTTTGTGAACCGCTTAATTATTCAGCCGAATCCCCAGGCGTGACCGATATGACAGAGATATGACGCATGGACAGTGAACGGGAGGATTCTTGAACAATACCTGCCGGTTCGGAGGCTCGAAATCTTTGTCCGCGGTCAATTGGTAGAAACTATATTTCCTGAGCTTCACGTAGACTGTGCAAGCAATGCCCGCTCTGTTTAATTAACTGCGCCTAAAGTCTTTCGTGGCGGAACATATTTGTTACTGAAAGCTAACTTTTCCTTTGCATGATTCCTTTTTCTAGTGAATGCTTGAATTAAAACGCCTGAATAATGTAAACTACACGCGATACATTACAAGTCGCATTTGTTACCAGATGTTGAAAAGTGAAGTTAAGTCTTGAAATATAAATGAATTTTAAAATGGCAATTCCTAGCTAGGAGATAATCTTTGCCTTTCGACATTAATGGGCTGACCCCATAATGACATTTATCGAGAATTGTGAACCTTAACACTTTGCCTCCGGAGTGGGTCATATATGGTACACGCGATCATCTAAGCTAACCTAATGTAACCAAAGCACTATCATATATAAATACGAATTTTCGAGTTTTCTTCAAATTTGTGTTCATCAATCGAATAAGCTCTGAGTAGAAAGAAAGTTAATAGAGTAACCAAATTTGTGAAACCAAAATCTTTCATTTTAAACTCACAGCAGAAATATTTGTCAGCATGTAATTTTACCTGTTGAGAGAATCGTAGTCGAAATGTTAAAATTAATACAGTTCTACCTTGAATTTTTAATGATTTGCTTAACACTAGGGTGAATGCGCACATACGTGAATAAAGTACGATCGATTCGTTTTCAAAATTTCGTTCCTGTACCAAAAAAGCTAGTCCATGTGACGTCATAACTCATTGGTCATTTTAACTTCTTCAGTAATACGAAGGTTTCCTGACGAATTTATTGAATTTTCCGTTGACTTTTTACGTGCTTCAGAAGTACGACTAAGCTCAGGAATTTCTACGCTGGCGCTGAGGGACGTCACGGGAAAACAAATGTTTCAAGTTTTTTAAGAGCAAATTGACGGATTGATGAGTTCGTTGCACCGAACTTGAAAACTCCAAGTCGGATTAGGATGGTTGCCTCGTTCCGGCCGGGCAAAGGGTGGGGTCAGGAAAGCTCGCAATTAGCAAGAATTTTTTTGATACTAAAGATGTTAATCAGGAATTTGTGTCCAGCCTCATGGGATCACGGTCTTTAATTGCACCAAATTGCTAATGTATTTTAACCCACGCTAGCTAATCGTGAATTAAGGAGTTCTACGGTATCACTCTCGTAAATCTTTACTCTTGTTCGAATAGCCGTAGTCGTGAAGCGAGAACTTCAGAGCAATACGGTAGCCCAAACGTTCAAGACCCAAGAAATGTAACGTAGCGAGTGCTGACGCTCTTACTTAGTAGAGCGAAGTTATAGTAATTCCTTACTCCACAGGCACATTGTGTTGTTCATCTGCTTGTAGCATTGGAAAATATGGAAAATTTAGTGTTTCTTCTCCACTTCTCCTAATCGTAACGAAAAACAGCAGGTGGAGATGTCTAAATAAGGACGCAAGAAATTCATCATTTTTCTCATGGAATTGTGAGAAATTAGTGTTTCAAATATGGTAGGAGTTAGAAATTAGTGTTTCAGATATGGTAGATGCTAGAAATTAGTGCTGTACTGAAAAGAGCGAAGTTTTTTCTCAGTAGGTTCTTTCTCGACGTTGTTATGAGAGGCAGACGTGTCTGATATTCCGCCTTTCTAGGCGGAATGATGTTCAAGAGCCTCCATTGCGCATCATTTCAGTGAGAGGGTTTCCAGGGGAAAAGTTTCCTGTATTCCAGTTGCTGAATTGAAGTGATGTATCACTGTTGCGAATCGTTTTTCGTTTTGTTACCGACTTATCACGTGGACCATCTTGCTGCCTTTACGGAATGCTTGGATGAATATAGCTTGTATCCCACCATTCTTGAAGCACAGTAACAGTGTTTACCAGGTGCATTGCTACCGACATTATACTTTCTATCTCTTCAAAATACCGTCCTCGGAGTCTAAAGAACGCAATACGAGAAATATACCTACCTCTTAACCTGCGGTTGGTGCATTTAAATCAGGCAAATTTCAGAACTGATGATTGTTTCCACGTTTATAAATACAGTCTCGGAGGGCAAAAAACCCGAATGCCGTACATTATCCAGGCCTTTGGCCATGTTTATGGCCTACATAAGTCAGCGCTTCTGCCGCGGAGTTTACAGCGCTCTAAATCGTAACCGAAGCATACTTTAAATTGTTACTGGATCATACTTTAAATTGTGACTGAATCATAAAATTGAGATCCCTCAATGGCTACCGGAGCGCAAAAAAGTCGCTTTGAAATTGCTGCTGAGTTGTAAATTTAGGATCCATGGTTCTGCATATCGAATGAACTCGGTCGGTCTTGTGCTTCACATGAGGTAACTTGCTAAAGCGCGCTTGCACTGATGCTGCAGACGCCAGAGGTAAATTTCAAACTTGTGCTTTTGATTCGACTCGTTTGGTGAAGCTGAGTGGATTTTGCTTGTGCATGCATTGTCCGGCAAGACAGGTTTTGTTTAATAATAATACTAGGTTCTTCTAGTAGCATAGAATGTACAGCACAGGAGAGAAAAATCAATAGAAATACTCATTAGTTTGGACAGTGGGTTAGAAATTAAGTGGCTGCTGGTCTGACAACACATTATTTAAGAAATGAGAACACAATTCGGCAATACGAGTACGAAAGATCCTTCTGGAAAGAAGGAAATTTATATTTTTCGGAGGTTCTGTTAGACGTGCATGCTTGTCTGGTCCCCCGCCCCTGTCGCTTGGCTGGCCTCCCACTTGTCGCTTGGCTGGCCTCCCACATGTCACTTGGCTGGCCTCCCACATGTCGCTTGGCTGGCCTCCCACATGTCACTTGGATGGCCTCCCGCTTGTCGCTTGGCTGGCCCCTTCTTGGTTAGTATGCTTACGCTTCCTGAATATTTGAAGGGGGTTATTGTGAAATAGGAAAGAATGAAAAATCACTAATTTAATCTTTGAAAATATCCAAATTAATTTCAATTACCAGCGACGTGATGTCAGAGTTAATGAAGAACTTGCCGCGTTTCAACCGAGTTTTTCTTCATTTAGTTTACGTCTGGTGAAGTCTTTTAATATCTTGTCAGTAAAGTACTTCCTCCTAGGCACTAACCCCTTTAGTTGAAGTAATAACTGTTACAAGAACAATAAGCCCTCCTTACTGGGTCAACAACGCCTCTACTGGGTCAACAACGTCTCTACTGGGTCAACAACGCCTCTACTGGGTCAATAACACCCTTTCTGGGCCAATAACAGCGTTTTTTGGGCCAATTACACGCTTCTGGGGCAATAACACTCTTTTTAGGGCAATAACACTCTTTGTAGGGCAATAACACTTTTTAAATCAATAACACTCTCTCTGGGGACAATAACATCCTCTCTGGGATCAATAACGCCCTTTCTGGGGACAATAACGCCCTTTCTGGGGACAATAACGCCCTTTCTTGGACAATCCCCCCCCTCTCTCGGGAATCTCCCCGCTCTCTGGGGTAATCTCCCCGCTCTCTGGAGCAATCTTTCCTCTTCTTCGGTTAGATTACAGCACTTACCCTTCGTTGGGGCAATAGCTTTCTTTTTTCGTAGGAGCAATAGCCTTTTTTTTGCTGGATTAATAATATCACCACTTCTTTAGACAATATAGCCCTCCGCTGGACAATGATACGTCCCTCTTCATTGGGGTAATGATACTTCCCCCTTCGCTGGGGCAATGATACGTCCCCCTTCACTGGGGCAATGATACGTCCCCTTTCACTGGGGCAATGAACACGATGGTGGTCGTCCAATCGGATTCGACCTCCGTGCAAATCTAATGACCGTCGGAAGCTAGGCAGTTTTATTGCACCTGTATTTATAAGCTCCATAAATTGAGCGGCGGAGTACATAGCTCATTTCGAGGCATGCTCGTCTGTCTATGGGAGGCTGCAGGCCGGCCTCAACTCTGCCGGGTGCTCCAACCCTCTCTCCCATCCTTTCTATCCATCATTCCAATAACGATCCCCAACACAATCATTATGATGGGCTTCAGTTTGGGCACATCACGACCTGACGCTTGCAATAGCGCAGCCTGGGTCGCAGTTACGAAACATTCACAAGTGTATCTGCCTGAAATGAAGGGCACTCCACTAGACCATATTAATCGCCTCGTAAATATCATGCTGCGTTCCCGTGGAGTGAGGACTTCGTAACTATTAACGGTGAAGGTACGAATTTTGTAATTAATTTACTCTAAAATATAGGCTTTAAATCAACGCTCGTGGAAAGTCGATGTACATGCTTTGTGAACTCGGAAATACGAACTACATAATTAATATCGGTAGAAATATGACCTGTAAAATTAATAAATGTGAAAGTATGATTAAGAAAATTATACGCAACGCGTGGAGTACGAGCTGCTTAATTAATACACTGAGAGTACGGGCTGTATAGTTGACACGCGTTGAA